>OZ024724.1:60783316-61063316 GCA_964016875.1 Fallopia convolvulus | reverse complement strand
GATTGGGACCCAGCCGTTGTGCAATAGCCTCGTGAGCCCCACCTGGTACAGATCCAGCACCAAGGAAACCCGGCCGACGAACTTGCCAAATCGGGATCCGAATCCGATCCCGCGACGAACTTTTGCCGGAGAGAGGAGTTGGGAGTTGGGAGCTTGAGGGCGAGGCTTCCGACCCGTATCCGGAAGAACGGGCAAGGATCTATTTCTAGTTTCGAGTAATTAGTTGGTTGGTTGATCCAAGAATGAAAGTGGAAATTGGAAATTGGAAGGGAGGAACTACTGAGCAAGGAAAGAGGAGGATTTTAATGGGAGAGAGAACGGGAAAGATGAATTTGAGGGCAAAGTTGTCTTCTTACACAATCTAACGACATTTTTGACGGAATAACGCCATGGGTGGCTATTTGTTAACGGAATCGAAGTTTTGGGTGGTTTAAAACAAATTCGTGTATAACGGGTGGTTAAGTGTAAATTCGCCTATTTAACGGGTGGTTTAATGCAATTTTCTCTTTTGTTTTAGATATTTTTGTATTTAATCTACGATTTTGTAGTTTGGAAATCCATGATTCTAGTTTGGTATTATCTTTTTTAGTTTAATTTGGTATTATCTTAACCAAAATATTTTATATATTTTAAATAAAAAATATACTATTGCAGGTCGTTACCGAGGTATGAATGCATCAGAAAAACTAAGTAAACAACAAGAAGAAAGGGAAAAATTACAGGTCGGTATCGACCTGGGCAGGGTCGATATCGAGGCACCGGGTTTGGATTTTGACTCAAAAATAAGGAAAAAAACTCTGGTATAGTGGTTCACCACAACATAATCATGCAATTTTAAATAACATAAATCATAAATATCATGCCTTTAACATAAAGTTACCAACTTTCGTTGAATTAATCAAGCAAATCAATCAATTTTCACAAATCAATTCACTTAATCTACTCGCTTTGATCTAAAGTTCGCAACTTTCGTCTCAAACTTAATCTTGTATTCAAATTTACAACTTTCTCTTTCAATCAAGTTAAAAACATGAAATACTTCAACTTTCATCAAAGCTTTTGCACAAACAAGTAGAAGAATAAATAAAAGGCATTCAATTCATTCATCACATCATCATTCATGCACAATCATGTTGGGTTTCTAACCCCAACCCTAGAAAAGAAGATTACTCACTCATGATTGAAGAAAACAAGCAAAGCAATTGAAAGAGAACATAATTAATTTAAAACTAAAAGCTTACTTGAATTAAAACTCCAAACTTACCTTAGAACACACTTAGAACACAAGAAAATATCCCACAATCTTCTTCCTTGTGCTCCAAGCACCACTTGTCTTCCAAAAACCCAAAATAACGTGTAAAAATAACCCTAGGAGCCGTCCCAACTCAAAACTAACGTAAGAGAGACAATAGATTGTGTCTAAACAAGACTATTTATACTAAGACATCCCTCTTAAAAAGTTTCCATAAAAACAAAACCTACTAAAGATAAAAGATTGTGGAATAAAAGCAATTAATGGGCCTTTTAACTTGGACGGCTGGGCTGAGTGCCTCGATACCGACCCTCAGATGGTCAATATCGAGTTGGGTCCTGACTTGATTTTTCATGTTTCTTCCTTCTTCATGCGGGAGTTTTTTCCATAACTTTCTTTCTTCCTTCTTCCTAGCTTGATCATCTCTTCTAATGTCCTTTGAATGCATCCAAATCCGCCTCAAAACTTATACACAAACACACAAATAGCGTAGTTTTCATACTTTTCACAAAATATACAAACTATACTTTTTTTTTGGTTGAAGGAGAGGCGGTACTCTCCGTCCCCTCAAGGGGGAATTTTATTAATAATCGAAAAAAAGGGCTAAGTAGTACTCAAGCGGGGGATAGCCCGACCCCTTACATCATCAAACAACAATAAATTAATCCCCTCAGGTGGGGCAAGCAATACATTAAGACCTAACGGAAATAAAAAAGCATAAGACGCGAGGTAATCCGCTACCGAATTTGCCTCTCGATACACATGACGGAATCGGATAGTCCAATCCCTACTAAAAAAGCCTTGGCACTGTAAGACCAGGCTATATAACGGATGACTTTTACTCACCCGAGAGTTGAGGAGACCCACAACGAGCTGCGAATCGGACTCTAAGATGACCTGACGAAAGCCTTTATCCCACGCAATCCTCAGACCATCAAGCACTCCCCACAGCTCCGCCATGGGCACCGAGCACGAACCAATATTGTGAACGAAACCGGCAATCCACTGACCATAATGGTCCCTAAAAACGCCACCAGCTGCAGCTACACCTCCATCCTTGACCGAACCATCCGTATTGATTTTAATCCACCCTTCATTCGGTGAGACCCAAGAAACCTCCTGCATAATTTTAATTGAACTAGAAGCCATTAAAGAGGACTTACCTGTAGCACGAAGATAATCATGCACCTGCAACAGAATAAACCTCGGTTTGTCCCTTATCAGCACTTCCTCACCGAACACCTCGGCACACCTCCAACGCCAGACCCAATAAATAGCCGTGCTGAACACCTCACACCACCCGGCCTCCCCAATTTTTCCGGTCACCAGTATGTTGCTCCGTAACCACTCCGCAAACGACATCTGAAAGAAATCAGGCAAAAAATCAGTAGCGCATAATATCGACCATAAATTCCTCACCTGGCTACAATCCCGGAAGAGATGTTCATAAGTTTCCACCGCCATGACGTTGTTTGGGCAACGCGAACAAGCATCCATCATTGTAAGATGTCGTCGTCTTCTCTCGGCATTAGAAAGTACTCCACCGTTGCTCGCCAACCACACAAAACAACGAACGCGTTCAGGAGCCTTGATCTTCCAAACCCGGCGATAGAACGCGTCATCAACACCAACCCTGTAAACATTCCCCTGCAGCAGATTAAAACCAGTTGAGACCGAATAATTTCCATCGGAAGAATGAACCCAGCATATCTCATCTTCCATTGAATCAGAAAACGGAAGCACAGCAACAGCGGCGATCTTCAACAGCAACTCAGCGGGCAAAAGATGAGCAAACATATTCCAGTTCCAGCCTACACCATCCACCCAAAAATCCCTCACCACAGCGTTCCATTTTGCCTCTTCAATGGAGCTAGTAGCATAATTAACCAGGGGTGACTCCATCAACCAGGTGTCCCTCCAAAAACGAACCGACGCCCCACCTCTAACGATCCATTTGGTCCCCTTAACCACCACCTCCGATAAACCAGTTCGAACCCCCTTCCAAAGATACGAACACGTCGACGATTGGCCTAAAGCACAGTCGACATACTTGTGTTTCAAAACAGAAATCCACAACCCTTCATTCTCCATGATAAAACGCCACCCTATTTTGCCAACCAAGGCTAGGTTCATCTCTTTCATGGAGCGGATTCCAAGACCCCCCTGATGTCGTGGCCGAGTTACCACCTCCCATGCCACCTTATGTAATTTTTTATGCTCAGCGCTACTGCCCCACAAGAAAGCCCTATTAATTTTGTCGATCTCATTGCACACATTATCCGGAAGAAGGAACGTGGACATCGAATAAACCGGCAAAGAGGTCAAAACTGATTTCACCAACGTCACCCTCCCTGCAAAGCTTAAGGTCCGAGCTTTCCAACCTGCGAGTCTCGAATTAAACTTGTCGACCAGGCCCGAGAACGTCTCTTTGTTCACTTGTTTATGCAAAATAGGAAGCCCAAGGTAAATACCCAAGTCTTTCGTTACCTTGAAACCACTAGCAATCTCCAAATTTCTTACCTCACGATCATTCACATTTGGAGAGACAAAAATCATCGACTTGTGTGCGCTAACCTTTTGACCTGATGCACCACAAAAACACTCAAGACACCTCATGATCACTTCAATCTGACGAACAGAAGCCTCCGCAAAAAGTATAATGTCATCCGCAAAAAACATATGAGAGAGATAAGGCCCGGTCCGAGTCAACTTAATCGGTTTCCAATCCCCTATGTCCACCGAATCCCTAATAATGTGACTCAAACGCTCAATACAAAGCAAGAACAGATAGGGAGACATAGGATCCCCTTGCCGCACACCCCTGGAGGCCGAGAATTGATTCGTGACCTCACCGTTCCAAAGAAGCTGCATTCTAGTAGAGGATACACAAGCAATAATCCACCTAATCCATTGACCAGGGAAGCCAGCAGAACCAAGAGTATCCTCAATGAAATCCCATCTAACGCGATCATACGCCTTCTCAAGATCCAATTTCAATATCATCCAACCTTTGGACCCTTTCTTTCTCCTCATCGAATGTGCCACTTCTTGAGCCACAATAATATTATCAGTAATCAAACGCCCGGGAAGAAAACTACCTTGAGTCGGGCCAATAATATCCATCAACACCGGTTGTAACCTATTTGCCAAGATTTTAGTAACAACCTTATAAATCACATTACATAAACTGATGGGTCGGAATTGACTGAGAGATTCCGGCTTATCCCGTTTTGCCAAAAGCACAATCAATGTATCATTCACCCCATCCGGGAACTTTTCCAACGCAAAGAACTCCTTAACAAAAGTCACGACTGAACTCCCAAGCGTCTTCCAATAATTCTGGAAGAAGATTGGCTGAAAACCGTCCAAACCCGGGGCCTTAAGCGCACCCATGTCCTTAATCGCTCTCCAAACCTCCTCCGCTGACGCCGGCATAATCAGCTTGTCTAGCCGATCATTACTTATGCAAGGGAAGCTCACATTTAAACTCGGAAGCTGAGGCGCTTCAGCAGTGTCCAACGTGTACAGATTCCGAAAGAACTCCACAGCCATACTCTCAAGATCCTCTTTCTTATCCACCCAATTACCATCATTATCCCGAAGGCACTCAATCCTATTATGCCTCCTTCTAATAACCGTGGACGTGTGAAAAAACGTCGTGTTACGATCACCAAGTTTTAGCCATTGCTCTCTTGATTTTTGACACCATAAGATCTCCTCTTGTTCCAAAACCAAGTCCAAATCCTGCTGCAACTTCGACTCCTTTTCAAGTAAGGCTGCGGACCGGGCCCTATTGGGGTGTTTTTGGACCCGATCAAGCTCTTCCAACAGAGTTCTCTTACGCTGATGTATGTTACCAAAAACTTTTTTGTTCCACACAACAAGCTCATCCTTAAGGATAGCCAAAGCACTTGGAGTATCCAAATCCTTACACCAAGAGCTTTCAATCTTGTCACCAAATTCCGGGTGAGTCATCCAAGCCGCTTCACACCGGAAAGGTCTCCTTTTCTTGTTCAAACCTAAGTCAGGGCAAAAACTAACCAACAACGGATTGTGGTCCGAAGAAAACCGGGGCAGGTGACGCACCCGGGCCTCACTCCACAAAAACCGCGCCTCTGCATTCATAAAGACACGGTCCAACCTCTTCGAAACAACCGAGGCACGGGAAAGGCGTTTACTCCACGTAAACCGAGGACCCACATACCCCATATCAATAAGCCCAAGGCCATTCGTCAACTGATTAAACGTACCCGAGTCCGAATGAAGGCCACCTGAACCACCCTCCCTTTCATGGTTGAACAGAATGCAATTAAAATCTCCACCCACAATCACCGGTCCGACAACATTCTTCACTGCAGCCTCAATCTCTTTCCAAAAGATCACCCGACGTGTAGCATCTGGTGGCCCATAGACGACAAAAAGGTTAACCGTATTCCCTCCATCAACATACATGGCGTGGATAAAGTCCTGATATAACTTCACAACATTGACATGCACTTTCGACTCCTTCCATAAAAGCCAAACACCTCCGGCAAAACCGACAGCCTCAACCCTGACATACTTCGTATACTCTAGCCTTGCCATCTTCTCACAGATCTTATCCGCACTCTCCCCCGATATACGAGGCTCAAAAATAGCCACAATGTCGACTTTATGATGTCTACTCATATAGCGGATTGCCCGCCGGAAACCTGGCTTTCCTGCACCGAAACAATTCCACATTAATATATTCATAGATAACAAGAAAGGATAAAAAAAAAAAAAAAGAGAACGAAAGAAATCATAATGGTCCTTGAGCTAACGAGCTCTCCGCGATGTTTGAATCATTGTCACTCAGGACAACCACACGAGGATCATGATCAGAATTTAAGTTATCACACTCCACTCCCTTCTGATTCTGATCAGACTGACACTTCATCACTTGCGTGTTAGGATCGAAAGGCAAAATTTCCACCGGATCCTTATTCAGCATCCGTGAGCTTTCGTGATTACTCTCAATATCCGCTCTCGATCTCTTCATAGGCTTCCCTTCTTGATCAGTACTATGCTTTCCTGACGCTGCATTACTGTCTTTTGCCGGAGAAAACACCCCCTTTTTCCGCCCTATTTTTATCGCCCTTTTACTGACTTGATATTTGGATTGAAACAACCCATTGTTAAACACCTGTTTAAATTGCTTCTGTGATCCTTCCAAGCTAATCCCCCCGTTGTGATTATCCGGACTACGTAAAATAGAAGGATCCACTAGTTGTGCGTTAAAAATCAGCCCATCTCCCTGTTTTTGGGCCAATCCGCTCTCCATATTATTACTAGGCCCATCATCAAGCTCATGGTTCGACCCATTAACCCTATTACTCTCTTTGTTCGATCCATTAATCATATTACTCTTGCCTTCATTCAAAAGCACTAACTGTCCAAAATTGTTTCCTTTAGCAGCACCCGCCAAAGACAACTGATTTCCCATGATTTCCGCATCAGCTTGCATACTACTATCCATATTTTCTAGAGCATCAAACCGATTTATCCTAGGAAAGAGATCCTTCTTTTCGGAACTAACCTTCTCCTTTCCTTTCTCATTATTACCATGCACATCCTTTGGAGAATCTTTCTTATTCTGAGCTGATTTCAAAATGAACTTGTTTCCTTTTGAATTAAACTTCCTTTTTTCAACTTTCATCCAAGCACCATAGCTTCCTTTCTTCTCCACGTCGGACGGCCCAGGCACTTCAGTCGGCGACCTATCCTTCTCCGGCGACATGTTGATAACTTCATTGGACCGTTTATCATTGGTGACATTACTACCCATACTTGGGCCCGGAATAGCCGACACATTCTTGTTCTGATCCCCTTTAGCGTAGCTCGACGACGGACTCGGATTCACCATGCGAAAAGGGCAACTAGCTTTGATGTGGCCAAAACGACCACACCCAAAACATATTGTTGGCAAACCTTCATATTCAATCAAAAATCTGTCTCCATTAATGCACACGACACCCTTTAATGGTTTTTCCAGATCGACTTCCACACAAATCCGAGCAAATCTCCCTCGGTTAGTGTACAACGTCTTGGGATCCACTTTGATTGGCTTCCCAATCGCTGATGCCACCTTCATAAGAATCTTCTCTTCATACAAAGTAACTGGAAGATCCGATAATCGAATCCATGTGGGTGCTGTCTTGATTGGTTCCGATGTTCGGAAACTAGGCGACCAACTACGAACAATCAAACATCTTCCAAAGATGGTCCAGGGACCATCCGTTAAGGCCGACATATACTCCTCCTCTCTCCCAAAACGGATCAAATAGCAACCATGGGAAAGATCCAAAATCTGATAACGAGAGTTTGATCTCCACATGTCCCTAATCTTCTTCTCCATGACCGGAAAAGCAATAGGGCTACCAAGGAGTTTAACCACTACCGACCATTTCCAAACTGACGCAAGTGCATCCATGACCTCATCCGCAATAGAGATCGCGGGGTCCCCATCCTCGCCATCTGGGAAGTGAATTTGGATCTTACCCTCGATGAACTCTTCGTTCATTAATGTCTTCTGTTGTGAAGCACCCCCGACAACCACCACATCTTTCCACGATATTCCCTTATCTGGGGGCCTAACTTTCTCCCTATCCTCCATCGTAATTTCATCGGGGATGGATTGAGCCGGCTGGCCTACCGGCGGAGGAATGCTTTTCATCGGAAAAGAAAAACAGACCAAAGGTGTGAACAAAAAGAGAGCTTTTTAGTCAGTTACTTTTCTATTTTCTTCATATACAAACTATACTAGAAAGACACAAAATACTCACAAAAAACACAACTAAACTAGAAAACATGGACATCAGGATCATGCATGAATGCTTTTTAGTTGTGTTTTTGTGAGTATTTTGTGTCTTTCTAATATACAAACTATACTAGAAAGACACAAAATACTCACAAAAACACAACTAAACTAGAAAACATGGACATCAGGATCATGCATGAATGCATGCATGTAATTAATGTATTGCATCATTAATACAATTTGTACATTCATGCATCCATGAATGTTGAATTGTATTAATTGTTAGTGATTCATTCATTAATTGATTTATCAATGTGCGATAATAAATGTTAATTAATGATTCATCGAGTAATTGATGTGTGGTTTAAATATCTAAGAGAGTGAGAGATGAACCCTTTAATTTGTACAACAAACAATCAACCAATTCAAAAACCCTAATTCCAAAAAATGTCACCATATCAAAAGCTCCTAATTATTTTCTTGTTTCTCATGACTTGTGCAGCGGTTGGAGCCGCTAATGAGTCGGCGGGGTTGGATACAAATCATACAACAAGCTTTTTTGAACCGAGACCGGAAATTTTGCAAGTAAGCATGAACATGCTAGAATCCTCGGAAATTTTACAAGTACATTGCAAGGACAAGAACCACGATTACGGACTCCATTTTATTGAACCACGCCAAACATATGAGTTCACCATCAAAGATCCTTCCTTCGTTTCATATTACTGGTGCGGGTTCGTCTTCCAGGGTACATTGCACTATTTTGATGTCTACATTGATGATAGAGATTTTCGGCCTTGTGGCACATCTGGAAATTGTAATTGGGTTGTAAAGAAGGTTGGGCCTTGTTTACTAAATAGTAGCCAATGTTTCCTTGGAATAAATAATTACGTTCATGTACGCGATAATCATATGATAGGAAATATAATAAGAATCTTAGTGTATGTTAATTAAAGATGAAGAAGCTTGAAAATTTGACTCCATCGATATATTAATAGGTTGATCTTGATGTCGTGTTCCACTTTTTTTCTCTCCATTTCTTTCTGTTATGGGGTAGTCCCCAATTTTTGATAGTCGTTCTATTATTTAGTCCCTAACAATATTACTTTCGGATCGGGTATTTTGAGAGTTGAGACCCTATTTCGGAGAGACTCTTCTAAAATTATTCTCCTCATACATACCATTAAAGGGATTCGAACTCGAATATCAGTAGTGGCGAAACCAATGGCCATGTATTCTGCCTCAATACTTTTTTGTTTGCGAGAAGCAGTGACAAAAGTAATGGCCCTTTTGGACGAGTTACAACTTTTTGTTTGCGAGAAGCCCAACTGACAAGATTACCACCAAAGAAGATAACAAAACCATATTGAGAGGCATATCAAAGGGGTCGGAGACCAATCCGACATCTGAGTAGGCAACCAATGAGGTAGAGGTAGGCGACTTTAGAGTAAAGCCGAGGGGGAGACTGAGGATTACCTTCAAGGTCATGAATAATCTTGTCTAAGTGTGGATCAATGGAACAAGAAGCTTTAATTTCTTCATATAATTCAAAGTGTGTTGGTAAGAGTAAGCTTCATCAATTGAGCACCATGAACTCTAGAAAGAGCATCTGCAACCACATTTTTTCTCGAGCCTGGCTTATATTCAGTAGAAAAGGTGTACCCTTGACAGCTTTGATAACCCCATATGTTAGTATGGAGTGGTCACCTTCTGATCAAGCAAGAATTTGAGACTTCTTTGAATCTTTGATAAGGTTTGATCACAAAAGGGCAATGGAGCAACGGGTAAGGACTCCATTGTAGCAGAACAAACACAACATTTGCCATTTGTTTCTCATAGACAAATAACGACTAGTGTGTAGGGCACAACAATATACTAATAAAGCTAATTCGATAATTTAATTTCCTGCATTAACATTGCACCAATGCCCTAATTAGATGCATCAGTCTATGACAAAAGTTTTGTCAAAATCTGGCAAGGCAAGCACATGTGATGAAGATAAAGCTACTTTATGTAGGTGTCGTGCACTCTTACTAATATATATAAAAAATGACATATTTATTTAACCTTTTTATAATATATCTAGTTTCAAAATACATTGAAAATATAAATCCATTTAAAACACATTGAAAATATAATCTAATTCATTAAATACTATAAAATTAAATTAAATTCTCCTTATTCTAAGCTTATCTTACAAAATGTGGAAAGTGAAAAAAGCTCATATATAATGCGAAATGGGGTAGTATTATATACTTAATTTATATACTTTTAAATTTTATTATTTGTTATTCTATTAGGGACAGAATTACAAATTAAATTCTGGATAAGTTGAATTTACCTTGGTATTTTAGATTTATCTTAATTTCCACTTATTTCATATTGAATTTATCTTAATATGCTGATTTTACCTTATTTTATACTCCCTCCGTTCTATTCTACTTGACACTTTAAAAAAATTCACACATATTAAGAAATTCATTGAAAATATGAGAAATATTATTGAAAATCCAAAATTTTCTAAATGTAATCAAAAATTAATTACTAATACATCATTAAAACCAATAGATGGAGAAAAAAAAGTCAATATAAACACTTTCCAAGACATTAATTAAATAAAGACTAAAGAATGACAAGTTTTAATCAACAAAGTTTTAGCTCTAAAATCTCAAATAGAATAGAACGGAGGGAGTATATATCTAGTACTAAAATTATCTTAATTATTATTTTTTAATTAAATTATCTTTAATCTTCACTATTTTTTTTTTGTTTTTAGGGCGACCTGGACTCGAGCTTAGTCCGCCCCTCGGTCCATGCATGTACTTTATCTATAATTAATTGTTATTTAATCATTGAGATTAAATAAGTAGAATATTCATTAATTCAAGGATCATGCATGAATGCATGCATGTTGAATTGTATCCACTAAATAAATTTGTACATTCATGCATCCACTAAATTAAATTAAAAGGCATGAATGTTGAATTGCATTAAATGTTAATGATTCATTAATTAATCAAATTGATTAATTAATGTGCTATGTATGTTAATTAAAGTGCTATTTGCCTTTAAATACGGAGTATATAGATGAACCCTTGTGTAACAAACAATCAATTCAAAAACCTCAATTCCAAAATGTCACCATATCAAAAGCTCCTAATTGTCTTGTTTCTCATGACTTATGCAGCGATTGGAACCGCTAAAGACTCGGTAGGGTTGGATACAAGCAATTCAGAGACCGTAGAAGTAAGCATCATGAACAACCTGGAATCCCGAGAAATTTTACAAGTACATTGCAAGGACAAGAACCATGATTATGGACTCCAACTAGTTCAACCGGACCAAACATACAAGTTCATCATTGATGACCCTCACTACACTTCAGATTACTGGTGCGGGTTCGTCTTCCAGCATGCGTTGCACTATTTTGATGTGTACATTGATAAAAGAGATCGTCGGAATTGTGGAGAATTTGGACACTGCAATTGGATTGTAAAGATGGGTGGGCCTTGTTTACTAAATAATACTCAATGTTTTCCTTGGAATAAATGATAGTGTTCATGTATGGGATAATCATATGATTGGAAATATAATAAAATCTGTTTCTATATGTTAAAGATGAAGAAACTTGAAAATTTGACTCTATTAATTATATGACAAAAAGATTGGACTGTAACAAAATAGAAATATTTTCCTTTTACATCCAACATTGTTTTTTTTTAACATTAAGAATTTAGAAACCAAAAAACTCATGAGAGTACATAGAAGATAAATTTTTTTAATGAAAATTCCATTCATAGTTAACATGAGAGTAGAAAGAGTCTTTTTCTCTTAAAATTTGTTAATATACCTTGAATTTGTTGTTGACCTGTACTTAACAAGGTTTAGGGGCGAAACCCCTAGTAGAGAGTTCGAAGGGCACACTCCAAAAACCCATAATCTAATTAGGGTTTCTTTACGAACCATATTCTAATTAGGTTTCATAAGTCCTTATATATGCTCACAAAACGCCTTATTATTATAATGTGTTCTATTTGCCGCCATAATAAAGAATTTTGTTTCTCGATCTACCCATGAATGTAGCAAACGCATTATTAGAAAACCACGTTAAATCTCTATATCTTTCTTCACGCTTTTATCGTTTCCATTACAACAAAATTCTTAAAGAATCTTTTTAATAATATCAAATTTTGGCTAATCCCCAAGACCAAACAACTTTAACTTCCATTGGAAGTTTGAACAAGATTTCTTTTGTATAGTTGTACAATTTCTTTTTAGCCTCAAGCTCCGGTTGATTGCATGTTCTCGCCATACCAATTTCATGGTACCCTAACATATTATCAAATTTTCTATAAAAAAAATACTCTTATTTGGCAGCCTTGAAGAAGCCAGATTGTCAATCAGACATTATCCTGCTAAAATATCAAACAATACTACTATTAATGTTTCTTTCTATTCAGCTCAACTAAAAAACAGAAATGCATCTTGACTGTAAAATCACAAGCTGTAAATGTAAAGAAAGTAGAAAATGGTTGCATTCATGTAGGAGACTTGCTTAAATGCCGAAGTTGCCGTATTAAGCCAGCAAGTTACATAAAGTTAAAAGAAAATTGTCAAACAACCATTACCCAGATGCTTATAAAGCTACTATAATTTAACACAAAGTAGTTCATGCATGCATTACTTTGGCTTCAATTAAGCCTCTTTTAATTGGCAAACAGTTCAACCAAAGAGGAATCACTTGCAAAACAGTATGACTAGTAGGTGTCATCCAAAAACAATGGCTTAATGGCAATTGCTTAGATGTGTTAAATTTTTATGCCATCATCTTGGAATTGAGGATTAGAAAAGGAATTAGAGCAGAAAGAAGAAAAGATTAAGAGGATGGTTGAGAACCAGATAGAGGAAAACAAGACAAAACTATACAAGTATGTAATAATCAATGGTCTCGTAACAAAACCTAAACATAAAATTTTGACAATGAAGAGTTGTATTTTGGAGATGTCCAAGTGATCTTTTTCTTTTGGTTGCATTTGTTGAATGAATGTAGAGATCTTAAAATAAGGAGGAAAGACATGGAGCATTGGTTGAAAAGCCAAAAATGGAACAAATAAGTCCTCAATTGTTATAGTGTTTTACATGCCAATCAAATTATATCAAACTTTGAACATCCAAGAAATGTGTCTTCAATCTCATAAAATTTCAAAGGAAGCAAAGTTGTTTAGATCAAAGGAGAATTGGTTGAAAAGCCGAAAATGGAACAATATTTTAGTGTCTTGAAAAACGTAAAAAGTAGAGAGAGCTGCACGAATTTCAAGAGTATTAAAAATAATTTTTGGATAGAAAGGACTTTTGTGTGCAAAGTGAAACAAGGCCTGAATTCATGGGTTTGGATGAGAATAAAAAAAATTTCCTTAATGTGTAAATTCATAAGACGAACTCTTAAATGTAATCGAATGGAGTATTTTATTGGTAAAATATGAATCAACAAAGGGGATTTGGTCTAGTGGTATGATTCTCAATCAACAAAGGGCATTTGGTCTAGTGGTATGATTCTCGCTTTGGGTGCGAGAGGTCCTGAGTTCGATTCTCGGAATGCCCCACCAATTATTTTCTGACATGTTGGGCTAGAATTGTAGATGGTATATATTTTGCTGCTGATCTTTCTAATTTGTTGTTTTTGTGGAATTTGTTGCTAATGAAAATGTAATACTACAGGTTTTAAAGAAGACTTCTGGCCTTTCTAGGGTAAAAATAAACTGGGGAGTTGGATCGTCGATTTTTTTTTTTTTTTTTTTGCTAACCAAGTTATAAAATGGTCGACCTTTTCAGCCTCCATTTGCAAATTGCAAGCTCCCCAAATCCCACAACAATGACGAATTCCACAGCAATGCCCGACGACTCAGCTCGCTTTTCCTTCTCCACCTCTCCGCCGTTCTTCTCTTCTCCATTCTCTCCTTCAGAAGGAAATTCCGACTCCAAATCGGTTCCAGCCAACACCAACACCAGCAACAAACCCATCCGCATCCGCTATGGTAGAAGCAAATCTAAGCTCCGCCCACGAAGCCCATCAAACATTCAAGAAACGACGCAATCCTTCGAATTCGCAACTGGGTTCTCGGCGTCATCGCCGGAGGTTTTCACATTTGGCGCCAAATCAGCCGGTGAGTTCTGATCCTTCTCTTAAAGCATCAAATTTTAGTTCTTTTAGTCTCACAATTCACTCAATCTGTGTATGCGTGTGCTTGAAGAACGAAAATCGGAGAAGCAGGAAGTGGAACAAGAAACCCTAGTAGAACAACACAGAGTGGAAGAGCCACCCAAGTCTTTACCACTGATCTCTGTTTCTAGGGTTGTGAAGGGAATTCCACAGAGTCCACATTTCTGGCCCCTTAGGAACTGCTCTGATCTTGCAAGGAAACTACTAATGGAGGCTTGGGATCGGGTTTTCCAGGAATCGGCGGAGAAGATTCAGAATATGGAGGCTAATGGATTTTGGGAGGAGGCAAAGAAGCTGTGGAAGACATTGGAGGAGCTTCAAGGAATGGGGTATAATGTGATTGTGCTTAGGAGGCGTATGATTGAGCTTACTGATGTGTTAGTGGAGAAAAGAGGGTTTAAGAATGAGATCAAGGGTTTGGCGAACAAAGCTGAGTTTCACAGGATGGAGAAGAGTAGGTTGGAGCATGAGATTCTGCAGCTCAAGGCTCGAGTTGAAGTTGAGAAGATGAAGTTTGATGATTTGATGGGGACTGTGGAGAAAATGGAAGGTGAGCTTCAGGGATTTGATGATGCTTTTAACGGTTTAGTGATCAAGCCGTTGGGGATGGATGAGGATTGAGATTTGAAAGAGGATTGTGAGCCGTTGTATAGTTTCAGAAGCAAATGATGGTTAAAAGGGGTGATCTAGTTATCCTTATAGTATAGTAGATGGGTACATCAAGCTGGGTCTTTTTGGAATTCACTAAGGTTTAGGTTTTGGTGGCTTGTTTTGGTTGTGATCCGAATGAAATTAAACTTTGCTATCTATTTCACTATCAAAAAATGCAGATGAGAGTTATCAGTTGTAACTATGCAACTTCAGAACTGATCTACAGGCTTATGTTGCGCAAAGTAAACAATTTCATAAACTTTGAGGCTTGAAGATATTTATAGATCATAACTAGTACAAAGAAGAGCTACAAGAGTGAGGAAATGGGATTAACTCAACAACAGCACAGCCGTACAAACATATATATACAACAGTGGAGCACCATAACACAAAAACCAAGACAGACTGGTCAACTTAAGCTGATGAGTGATATCAGGCAATGCAAAACATACTGGTTCAAACTCTTCAAATTTGCTCATCACTACTTACCCACATAGAAACCAAATGTAAAATTTTGTCGGTTAAAAAATGATACAGTATAATACTAGTTATACACATAGGGAGCTCAATCTTCCCCTTGATATGTATACATTTCAAAACTCAGTATAAGGTTCTGAACGTATTCATGATAACCAGCAGCAGTGAGTCATGAATCTTCATTAAGCAACAAAGATTATAAATACGAGAAGGAAGAATATCAAGACGGCAAATATTTTAATCATAAGAGACCTGTTGGATGAAATTCGGTGCAAGTGTTTCAGTAGAGCATTGTGAGCACCATCAACATTTGCCAGTGACTCATCCATATTATCGTCAATCCTGATCACATCCAAGTATTTAAGTTTTTAAGGAAGCATATGGAGTAGATATAGATTCAGTAAGTATTAAAATATATAAAACTTAAACTATCTTCTTAACTTAGTGTATGAAATAATGTAAGAAAAAATGACCTTATTGCCAGTTCTCCCTGCTGTGCAACCATGGTAGCCAAATGTGTGAAAATCCCACTCAATTCCGTGATTGTGGATTCTACATTCCTAAGTGCTGAAGCCCGAGCTTGAGAATGTTCTTCCTGTGGAGCCACTTGTTGTAGCATTGTCATCTCCATGTGGTTAGATGGAGTGCTGTCAATATTTAATCGTCTTCTGCCTTGGCAAGATTCAATAACAAGCTGTTACTATCAGAGGAGATCAAATGCAAACAGAGGGAAACCTCATCCACAACTTTCATTAAAAATAACTCAGAAAGCATGTTACAGTCATCAAGGAAAACATACCTCAGTTCATTTCCCGCCTGGACACCGTTGTTGGGAAGTCCTCTGGTGGCAAAATCAGAATCAGTTAAAATTGAGAATTTCACATTGATTATGTAATTGATCCACACAAATTAATCCAATACTAAAGAAGTAAGACTCAATGTTGTATATAAAATTTGACAAGCAGATAGCATCTAACATGGTAGGTTGCAAATTTGCAGGAGCATTCAATGAATTTGACCATGGAGGTGGCTGGGCATTATGTTTCATAGGCTGCTGAAATGGGCTTTGTCTTGGTCCACCAGCAGAGAAGATTTGCTTCCTGTTTTCTTGCGCCTTGATACTCTACATTAAAGCATTCAAATACAAATATGAACAAGTAAATTATGAAAAAGAAGACAAAAGCTGAATTCCTTGCACAACAAAGACCTCTGTTCTGCTGGTCAAGACGTCCTGGAACTGCTTTGTAGCCCCCATGAGTCTGTTCTTTAAGTCATCACACACAGCACTAGAATGAACAACCCTATCTTCAGAGTAATTCCCATCAGCTATCTCCAGATTCTGAAGGATTTGTAAATCTGCAACGGCTGTGTTTAGTGCAGTGATGTCATTTTTTATCAACACAGTTAGCTCTTGTATTTCCACCGTGGGGTCATCAAACATAGATGATCTTTTTGCCACTGAAATATCCAGAAACTACATGTTAGTATAATGTTATAGACACATAAATCACTTAGTGTTAGTCCATAAACTAAAGAAATGAACCCCATTGCATATCAATACAATGGCATAAGTTTTGAAAGAAGCCAATAAAATTCCTGCCAGAAAGAATTTGCTAGTATGATTAAGTACAGCTCCATTCAACAAAAGTATAATGTATTCAGGATCAAAAAGATATGAAGATATGAAGAAAATGTACAGCAGTTTTCACACATGATGATCTTAGAAAGGAAAAAAAAGGCATTATGTTATGTATATGGCCACCTAAAATAGGACCAGAGGACCATAACAACCGAGTTCTGGATTCTTATGAATCTGCTGGAAAGAATGCTTGGTACTATCATATAAAGGATAAACATTTACATCGATCCATAATTAACTATCGAACATAAAAAAAAAACATGGAAGATTGTATGAAATCGTATAGTTCAATGTACAGTGGAAGTATTAAATCCGAAGCAAACAACAGATACCAAATTAGTAGAAATCAAAGTTCACAAACTTCATAATCACACTCTAATCTAAAACAGAACGACTTAGGATGATCAGTTCACAAACACCTATCAAAATTCAGCATCGATTAGCTACATGAGTCCTCAGCAATCAATGGATAAACAAAAAAAAAAGTTCCGTTTGCTCAGCGGAGAGATCCAATTGCTTACATTTTGCGAGCCTGGAGATCTTCTGAGACGCTTCGTAGATCCGCAACCCGATCTGCGAAGCCCTCTTGTTGAATTCGGATCTGGAAGATAGCTGATGGTCCTCCGCCAAGGGTTTCACCGATGACGGATCGTTTTTGGAGGAATGGACGGCTGAGATGGCCCCCCGGCCTCCTCCTCCGCCGATCTTCTTTAGCGTCGCCGTGAAAGATCGAAATTCCGGCGTCCGATCCCGGTAAGACGAGACGGCGGCGGACGCCATTGAAGATTTTGACCAGAAATCGGGATCAAAGGCAAGAAAGGCGGTTGGGAGTTGGGACGCTGTCGCCACGCACGGTGCGTGTTTCCCGCGATGTTAAAACGTTAGGTTTTATTTTTGAGAAGTGGTGTATTGGTGTTCAATCAGGTCTTTGGTCAGTTTCGTTATACGTACATGTGAATGATTTAAGCTCATAAAATAAACTCCAATTTCTACAATAGTGTGATTTTGTAACGTCGAATTTTGTACTCAAATAACTTACTTTATTTGTTTGATCTTTACATCGGTTTTAACGTGCTAATCTTAATATATACAAATAAGATTTTGAAATGGAGAGAAGAATGTGAATATATACACATACAGTACCATTTTGAAATGGAAGAGGAAGAAATTGTACTCATGAAAATATCAAAGGATACCAAAAATTATTTTTAAAATTTAACTTAACATCTCTAATATGATAAGTTTATGATTCAAAATACCAAAAATATAATAAGTTTATAATTTTGTTAAATATTTTTTAAATTTTAACTTAACATCTCTAAAAATTATTTTTAAATTTTATATAAATTCAAAATAGCAAAAATTATTTTTAAATTTTAACTTAACATATCTAAATATAGTAAGTTTATAATTTTGTTAAATATTTTTTCTTTATTTTATATTATGATTATATATATCATATGTTATAGTTATTCTTTTTTTTTTCTATTTCCTTCTATGTAATTGTACTCATGAAAATTTCAAAGTATATCAAAATAGTTAAAAACAGGAAAAAAATGAGAAGAAACTAACTCACCGACTAAAATAAAATCTTAATACATATTTCTAACAAAAGAATCAACCCAATTGTTTTATTGATTTTTTTAAAAAAAATTTATAAAAAGAAACAAAAATTGAATTTAGAATGATAAATTAGATAAATTTTCAGACATTAAGATTGACTCTTTGGAAGCATATTGTAAAATTAATTGTTCGTTTTATTTATTATTAGTATGGGATTGGATGTTTGGAAGATGATTAGTCATTTTTTTTGTTCACCAATGGTGATTGATTTAAGTGGTAAGCAATTTGCTCTCTTTTCACGCAGTTTCATGTTCGAGTTTTATAAATGCAAAAAACTTCAATAAAAGACTTACTTACCAAATATCAGGTGTACAATATGATCGAATCTAATGTAATTCGCAGCGAAACTTTAGGGATTCAGATGGGCAGAGTAAAAAAAAGTCATTTTTATTGTTCATTCTTTATTATATACCCATGAGTATCAATTAACTTCCTATCATAATCTAATCAATTTTAATAAAGTAAGGTTGCATAATAATACAATATATAATACATAATTAAAAAATCCAATTAATGGACATTGATTCCTTACATTTTAGCCGTCGATTCATATTATTATATAATTATTACATACAAAAAAGTAAAAAAAAATATATAAATAATTGCGATCTGTTGAACTCCACATTCAACAACCCATTCAAATAGCAAAAAATACTACATCAATTTCATTGCTCAAGTAATGTAAAAAAGACCATGGTGATTATATCGGAGTGTTTTTCATCAATTTTTGTCTTTTTCTTTTTCTTTTAATTGATTGTTCAGAATTGTCGATCCTTGTTAGCTAGAATCGCATATTTTGCAATATAACCTATGATTACTGGTGAGTCTCTAGGTTTTGGATTTGGATTTTGCATAAATTGCTTGGTTTCTTTTCCGTTTACTAGAATCTCGCATCTTGTTCGTTTTGTGTTGGATTTGTCTATTGGGATTGATTTTAACCATTGTGTTGTAGTTTCATGGGTAGGGATCTTGCGCACTTGTTAGTTGTTCTTCTATGCATTCTAATTATTTACTTTGAATCCAAAAAAGATTGATACCAAGCTTAGTTGAAGCCTTCTTCGTTATGGTTGTATAATTGCATGCATATAATTAGCTTTGTTCGGGCAATTTTGATATAATATATGATATCTGACATACGCGAAGTAAATTAAAGGATGTATCATATTACCAAAATAATTTGTTAGAAATGTGGACCCGCCCATTACATTTTCTAGTTGCAAGATATCACCGAAATATTACACGTGTATTTTATTTTGGTGTGGCCCACCCTCAAGAAATTTGTTATACCCTCTCGGGCCTCTCCTGCCCTTTTTAAAACGAGCTAGCTGCGCAAGCTGTCACCATCAAAGTCATTTTCACATCAGAATTCTGCGGAGTATTTCCTAAAAGATGATAGGTGCATTTCTCGACGCTCTTCTTCGTTCGGAGTTTGCCGCCCGACTCAATGGTACTCCGCTGGAGCGACCTCGCTATGATCCGGCGAGCACCGGCGAGTCTCGGCGCCGGGCGACTGTGCTTGCCTCCCTGGTTCTCGCGGTGGCGTCAGGCGTCTGCGCCATGGCGTTTGTGTTTTTCACCGGCGGAGGAGTCGATAGCTACTTGGTGGTTGCGGCGACCACCTTGCCCGCCGCCGCTTTCTCCGGCATGGTATATCTGGACCACGACAACGTCCGTGGCTCATTCTCTGTTCTTCGTCCGAGTACCATTCTACTCCAGGGGAGCTACTTCCTTGCAGTTGGATCCACGATTTTCACTTGGACGGTGCATTCTCCAGTCCTCATTTGTTCCATTTTACTTGCTTTTCCTCTCATGTTGTGGGGGTGGATGCTGGAGGTTGGCATGGGGCTCGCGACGCCACTCCGCCTCCCCGGCACGTTCGCGGCCGTCTCGCTCGGACTCGCCCGGAGGCTTGCCGTTAGAGTTATTGGTGGTGGTTTGTCACTAGTTTGTTTATTTGTTTGAATGTTTTGTTTATGATGATGCTGGAAGACTAGTTTATTTGTTTGAATGTTTTGTTCATGATGATGCGATGTATAGATCGATTACGGGATAGAATCGGCAGGTTAATTGGATTATTGCACTTTTCAATCTGTTCTGTTTCAACAAATTACGATTACAATTTTAGGTGGAAGAAGATTTGAGCAAGTGGCCCCCACCACAGCACCAGAGTAACGGTATTGATTCTTTTTCTTTTTTTTCTTTTTCTATTTTTGTTGCCCTAAATTTTGTGCTATGTTTTCTCTTATATAAATGAATGAAACAAACTCTGTCATTTAATGAACGGATGATAATTTTACATCTTAATGCGGTACATAATACATTTATTCCAAAGAAAATGGTACGTGCTATGAAGATTGATCGTCGATCTACCATAAAGAATAAAGCAAGAACGTATAGAGAAACCACCATAGAGGTGTTATTAATGAAAATAATTTGATGGAGTCGTTTTAGGCACACTTGAAGCGAGGGGGAACCTTGTAGCCACAATGGTGGTTCAGAAAACCCAAGGTTCAACCCCGTAAAAGCGCCCAACTGCCCAAGATCTTCCAACAACAGTCTATCCGATTGGCCAACAAATAAATCCAAGAACTACCCATATAATATATACTATCTTACAAACCCAAACACCCAATCCCACACTAATCATACAACCACAATCCTTGATGTAAGCCAAAGGGGTGTATGTATAGTATTAGCATTGGACAAGAACATAATCTAAATTTATTGCAACAACAAAGTTTAACAAGTTTAATATAACGTCAAAGTGGAGCAACATTTTAAAACCCATAGAAAGATCATCATTTGTTAAGGGTGATCTCGACTCGAAGATGCAGGACTCCGTCCACCAAGTACTCACTATCGGCCATGAAGTCGGACCATGGGATTCCTAACAGGTTCGGCTGGCCAACTGGCTTCTCGCCGGCTTTTCCTAAAGTGCGATTGTCGACCTTGAACATGATTTTGTACTCCGTCGCTGATGTCTTCTTCTTCTTCATCAGTACAGCAAACTCATAGTCAATCTTGAAAGGAGCATTCATCTTCGAACAACACACACACAGACCGAGGTGGTCAGACGAGTTGCATTGTGCCATGAGAAGAAGTCCTAGGCGGTACTCGTCACCTAGGAAGAATGTCTGAGAGAATCTTTTCTTTGATCGGAATAGATTCTCCAAATCTTGTTTTGTTAGGTTAAAGTAGACGACACTATGCGGCAAGGGAGATGATCCAGAGGAGTGCACCACCTTAATAGGGTGATATTTGTACACACGCTTTCTCTCAAGAGCACGACCACCATAGGGGTATCCGTCATTGATGCGCATCTCGTCCAACAGATAATAATGAGTCTCATGTAGCCATAGACTTGAAGGGGAAATAGTCAAGTACGGAAAATATATGAACCGGAACAAGCGCTTGGGACAAGGCCTACGTCGACGTGCACATCCAATGATGAAATAGTAAAGGCTATCTTCAGAATCCACTTGGAGACTATGGCTGCCGAGGACAATCTCTAGAGCGGACAGGGGTAAGCCCATTGCCTCTACACACGACCTTCAAAATCAAACACATAATTTAGAGTATACACAGTATGATTAATGGTCCAACTATCTTAAGGTCTGATTGATTGATTGAAAAAGATAAAGCTACTTACTTGGTCAAATCCCCATAACGCTCAATTAGATACTCCTTTGCTGCATCTTTCAGTGGCTGAACTTCTTCAGCCATTGAAGCACATGAAGGCTCACCATTATAAAGCTCATGTTGAAGAGACATGGACAAATTCCGCACGTATTTCATACAAGATGTAACCTCAAGCTTTTCAGCAATCATCCGCACATCCTCTAATTCACTAGGCGTAGAGGCACTCAGGTTGTTGATATACATAAAATTCAGCAGGTCCATCAAAGGTGCCTCTTCTGTAGGTTATATATTATTACATGGACACATCCAACATACATATCATAGCATTAGTTTTGGCCCATATAATATATATCTAATTACTGGAGTATAAAGAAACACCAAAGAGAGTTTCTGAATAACAACAAAGTCATACCGGATGCATTGATTTGCAAGGTCGCTTCCTTCTTTTCTGATTTCTTTGTGTCATTTTTGAATAACTGCACACACCCATAGTAAATTAGAACACCTAGAGAAAAACCAGAATTGGCACGACTAAAGCATAAGGAAATTGGCATGAGTAAATGCTTACCTTGTTGAAATAGAGACTTTCTGAGGCTAAGATACGAGAGCTTATGTTCAAACTTATAACCCTAACCGATTTAGTACTACTCTCTAAATCATGAACTGCTTGAAGAATATGAGGAATTTGAAGTCTTTTAGCGAATGACTTGAGCCACACAAAGTCCTTTCGCGTTACGACCTCGATACGAAGGATCATATCGGAGGGTTCGAGATTGTTGAATGCAAACCCCAAATTCACCATCTTCACAGCCTTGAAACAGAAACAAGAGATCTATTTGAGAAATTCGTAATATAAAGGCCTAATCACCACCATCTTGTTGTTCATAAGAGGATAGAGTATTTCTATGTTTATATTCCGTGTTAAATAAATTCAGAGATTTTTTTTGGATAAAGCAAATAAACATGTCATAAAGTTCCATAGGATATATATTTGATCATGTATAATTTAACCATACACAGCTTAATTTATAGAATTATTTTTTGGATGCCGATTAATCTTGCATTATTTTTTAATAAAGAAAATCTTGCAGAAAAAAGGATTTTTTTTTTTTTTTTTTGCCTGAAACTTAAGATTCAGGGCTAAACTAATACACTAAATTTCTGCCCGAACACAAGTGCAAAGTCGATAAACAAGGGATGAATTTAACAAAAAGAATACAAAATTAAGATGGATATGAAGATTGGCAGGAAGGGGCAAACAAAATACCATCAATTGACTCAAATCTACACATAATTAGGGACCCAGATCAACATCTCATGAAGAAAATTAAAGCACAACAAGAGGAAGAAATTGTAACGAAAGTGTAGCTTTGCAAGACACCAATGGAGTCAAAAAATCCAACAGTCGGAGCGGAGAGCGGCGGCGGCTTAAGGGTGGCGATCCGGCGGAGGAAAAAGCTGTGAAATTGGGATGTGTTTGAGAAGGAAGTAGGAACAGCCGAACAGGTTAGATACAGCCTACGACTACTAATCTAAGTATATATATAAAAGACACAAGAAATTAGGATAGATCTAAAAGATTTTATCTAAAACTAAAATAAATTATAAAACATTAGATATATATAAAAAAAACTTCTATCTTTATATGAAAAAATTAAATTCGAATTTTATTTTAAATTAAAGAAAAGTATTTGATATTTTTTTTTCTATTTATGTAAAAAATTTATCTTAAATAAAATTTATAACTATTTTAAATAAAATTTAATAGATATATTGAAATAGTTGGTAATCTCTAAATTAAGCTACATAAAAAGTAATAAAAATATAATAAATAATATTTAATCTTATATAATTTTTACTTTATCGAGTCACAAAATAAGTTTGGTCGCGCCTTAAATCAAAATAAATTATTTTTTAATTACTTTCTATAAATAAATTATTTTTATCTTTCATATTTTATTATATTTTATCTCTTCCATATTCTAATTTATAAAAAAAATTATTCATATTTTATACAAATTAAATATCGATGAAATATCATTAAGAAAAAGAAGAAATGTACATTATTTTACCTTAATAATCTTTTTTATTCTCAACATTAAACTTAATAATTTATATTTAATTTGTTTTATTCGATTCCGAAAAATAAAAAATTTGTATATTATACATGCAATAAATTATCGAACAATAGTCGTGCATGACACGACGGATATAACTATTTATTATATTTATATACACAATTGTCATGTCATATCGAACTAGTGTTTCATAAACAGTATGTCAGTATCTTTAAGTTGACAAGATTACTAGTTTACCCCTTATCTTAAACTACACGCTATGCCCACTATGCCCCCAATTTTGGGCTTGTTTAGGGCTTTTTAACTAGTCGCATGTTTGGGCCTATCTGTTTTTTTTTCGGTAGAAAGGGCTATCTTAAATTAAACGTGTGTGATAAGTATGAATTTAACTAGTCTCATGAGTTAATTTTTTTTTTAATGATTTCGCTTTTTAGAACAACTCGTCCTAGTTAATTTTATAGAATTATATTAATTATAAATATTTGTTAAAAAATGATTACATATTTTGATTTTTATATATCAACTAATGATATATAATATTTGAACGGAAAATAATACATGTTAGATTATTAATTTATTTAATAAATAGCTAATGAGCATGATCTTTTGTGTTATGGTCTTATGGATTTAATTTTTTTTAATAAAATTATAGATTTAACAATAATTTATATAGGGTTTGATAGCATCTTATTAGATAATCAAAATAATACTGTGAGTTAGCTATTTATTAATTTATTTAATAAATAGCTAACGCACACTAATTGTTTCTTAATTAGTGTGAGTTCGCTGACCGTGAATGTTATTTATTATTTACCTGAAAATATGTATATATAATGACCTAAATACCTTGTATTAATTTATTATATCAAATTTAATTTCCTTTTTTTATTATAATGACCTAAATACCTTGTATAGAGCTATCAAAAGTTGACCCGACCCGAACCGCCCGAAAAATTTAGGGTCAAGATCCGAAAATTTGAACCCGAAACCCAAATTAAACCGAACCCGATAGACCCGAAACTCGTTGGGTTCAAACCCGAAAAAAACGTTGGGTTGACTCAGTTTGTTATATTTTAAGAATATATACTATATTTTAAAAATTATAATATATTTTATTATTAAAATATATAAAAATGATAAATTTATTATTAAATATTATTTTTTAAATAAAAAATATTTTAATAATTGTAAAAAAATCAATATATTTTCTTGACCTGTTAGGTCGACCCGACCCGCCCGAGAACCCGCAATGACCCGACCCGATTTGACCGATGACCCGTTATGACCCAAACCCGACTTAATCCGAACCCGAAATAACCGAACCCGAACCCGGCCCGACCGACCGACCCGTTTTGACACCCATACAAGTTGTATGGGTCAAAAAACTAACTTTATTAATAAACTAGTACATGTCAGCCATGGAAATTGCGATTGGTCAACGATCATAATCAAACGCAAGTTCATTTTATAACAATGTCAATCGTGTGACACGTGTAATTTACAAATTAAACTGTTCTACGTCAATGAAATGCGGAAAAACGTCGTCTTACACCACATTGAGAAGAACACAAAATATAAGATAAAGTTAAACAACCTTCAAACCGTTGGAACGATCTCTATTTATTGAGAGTGATAACAACTCGAAGATACAAAATTCCATCGATGAAATACTCGCTATCATCAGCCATAAACTCATCCCACGAAATTCCAAACAAATTCTTCTCGCCAACAAAAAACTTGCCCTCGGCTTCGCTTAAAGTGCAATCATCAACCACGGACATGATTTCGTACTCTTGATCCGACGTTTTTTATTTCAACACTCCAAACTCATAACCAAACCTAATACAATCCGTTGCATTATTCGATGCACATACAAATAGACCAAAGTGGTAGGGCGAGCTCGGGTCCACCTTGTTGCATCGACCGATGAGGGCAAGCCTTAGGTGAGCTCGGTCTCCTAGGTTGAAAACCCGAGAATATTGTTGCTTTGACCGCGACAAATTCTCAAGTTCTTGTTTTGTTAAGTCAAAGTAGACAACATTACGAGTCACGGGAGATCCAGATGCATGCACCACCTTAATAGGATGGTATTCGTATGCACGTTTTATCTTATGAGTGTGCCGTCCATCATTCGAAAAGATTGCCTCTAATGACCTATAGTCTTGCGATAGATAATAATAGGTCGTAGGACTCAAGTAAGGGAAATGTATGAATCGGAACAAGCGCTTCTAACCATTCCATGATGAAATGGTAAAGGCTATCTTCAGTCTCCACTCGGAAACTAGGACTGCCTAGAACAATCTCTAGAGCAGAAAGAGGTAAAGCCATTGCCTCTTTCCTGGACCTACGAGTAATTCAATAGATTATTAGTGTTATAATAATAATACAAATTTATGTCAAAACTATCCTTAAAATACTTAATCGGGCGCATCCTCATGCCCATCGGCTTTCATACAGTGTCTTTGAGATGGAGATGACCCCAATCTCAATATACATTTTAACAAAATTCAATTATTATTGTGACATAACTGAATTTTAGGTATTTCGGGCGCATCCTCCTAACATGTTCAGGATATGAGTGTCCCATCTTGACCCCCTAAATCCTGCTTAAGCGGGACTTTACTAGGCATTAATGATATTGTATCCTTAAAATACTTACTTGATCAAATCTTTATGAGAATCAATGAGATACTTCTTTGCTGCATCTTTGACTGGCTGAACTTCTTCAGCCATTAAAGCAAGTGAAGGCTCGCCATTAAAAAGTTCATGCTGTGGAGACATGGATAATTTTTGCACAAATTTCATACAAGAAGTGACCTCGAGTTTTTCGGCCATCATCCGCACATCCTCCAATTCACTAGGCGTAGTTGCACTCAAGTTGTTGATGTACATACAATTCAGAAGGTCCATCAAAGCGGCTACTTCTGTGAAACAACAAATATATAGTTAACTACAGGCATGTTTGGATCATCACAAGTGATAATTATCTTGCATTATAATATAAGATATAAGATAATGTATTATTACGTGCGATCCAAATAGGCCAACGTGGTTTATAAAAATTTAAGTCAACAAACTTGAATGTCATATGTCGAAAACAATTGAAAAAAAACAAACATGCTTGCTTAATAACAAGTCATACCGGATGTATTGATTTTCAAAGTAACTTCCTTGCTATCTGATTCCTTCGTGACATCTTCAAATAACTAAACCCATAATAAACTAGAATTAAAACCATAAGACTATAGAACATAAGGAAATTGGGACATATATATGTGCTTACCTTGGAGAAATAATGGCTTTCTGAGGCTAAGATACGAGAACTTATGTTCAAAGTTATAACCTTGACTGATCTCCATGGCCACAAAAAGCTCCTTTCCGATACGACCTCGATATGGAGGGCCATATCGGAGAAATCGAAGTTGTTGAATGCAAACCCTAATTTTTCCATCTTCGCAACTTTCAAACGGCTACGAGAGAGAATGGTTGGAAATTTTGTATTGTAACGGACCGTATTATTTATGTATCATCTAAAATAAAAAGATAGCTCTAGCTATAAGGTGTAGAGAACCCAAAATTTAAAATTCAATTATCTGTTAATTTAATTAATTCACAAAGATTTTGTTCGATAAATCATGGAGTTGATAAATAATCTAAAGTTTATAAACTTGATCACGTCCGGATATTTGACCATAAACATCATGATTTAACGTGATTAGATAGACCTTTCATTATCTATACTAATACATTATAAAGCAGAAACCAAGTCTGTGTAAAAATTTACGCCACATGGCATACCTTCAATAAAATAATGGAAAAGCTTTTTTCAACTTAAAAAACTAAATAATAATTCTAGAAATCCCCCTTCATATTAATGGAAAAGCTTTTTTCAACTTAAAAAAACTAAATAATAATTCTAAAAAGCCCCCTTCATATTATACTCTAATAATAATCCTAGAAATCACGATTTATCTTAACCACTTTATAAAACAGATAATGGATAGATAATGTATGAGTAGATTGTTTCATATAGTATCACATACTAAAAAAATAAAATTTAATTAATATACACATATTTTTAAAAAAATTATTTAAATAATAAACATTACTAAATAAAAAAATCTATAACTATATATTAAAGCTATACTTTTTCGGGCTCACCAAAATGATACTGGCCCCACCTCATATTTAAAAATTAATCTTTATTCCTAATATTTTAACCTTTTTCTATTAAATTTTTCTTTAACTATTTAAATCTATCTTTGACATCAAACAAATATAATATTTAATATTATCTAATCTTTACTTTATCGAACCACAAAATGAGTTTGGCCACACCTTAAATCAAAATAAATTATTTTTTATTTATTTTCTATAAATAAATTATTTTTATCTTTATCTTTCATATTTTATTATATCTTATTAATTAATTTAATTATTGTGTTATTTAAATCTTATCTCTTCCATATTCTAATATATAAATCTTTTTTAATTAATATGTTATCTTTTTTTAAAATTAAGTACATATGAAATATCATCAATGAAAAGGAGAAATGTAATATATTATTTTAGCTTAATAACTTTTTTAATTTCTTAACATTAAACTTAATAACTTATATTTATTTTATTTTATTTGAATCCAATAAAAATCTTACATTGTACAGATAATAAATTACTTACATTAAATTTTATATTATATTTATATTTAATATCTATAAAATGTCAAACCATAGTCGTACATGGTACGACGGGTACAACTAGTTCTTTATAAAAACGATAGAATCTTTTTGTAAATTAAACGTATATATATATATCCTTGTCCACCAAAATACTAAGAGAATAAATTAAAAATATAAGTTTTGGAAACTAAAACTCTTTTTTTTTTAAACCGATAAACCTTATATAAACATTTTCTAAAACCTTTAAATGATATAATTTCAAGTGCTTTCCATAACAAGCTCTAAACCTATGCCCCGGTTAGAAAATTCGAAATACGAATGAACTCAAGTCTACACGTAGGAACTAGGAACCCATATCCACATCCCACGTAGAGAAGCACAAGAGGAGGAAGATATTGTACCAAAAAATTAGCCTTGCAAGACAACGGAGCATGCAAATGCAATCGAGCCCCTTCCTTTTCAAGTAAAGGCCGGTATTTCAAGTTAAAATCAACACTCTACAATGTCATTGTCATTAATGCCCACACAAGAACTTGTATAAGCGAGTTTGGTGATAGTTTAACTTCAGTGGAGGATCAATGCAGAAAGGCTAATGAAAACGCTCTTGTTCATCGGTAATTTACTAGGACTCATTTTGGAAAATTTTAAAGGTGTAGTTGCCCATTGCAATACGTTTATTCATGTGTTCACAAAAATCGACACCTAAATTGTTCGTTTGTAATGCACTACTAGCGCATTTATTGTTTGAGATGTTTTTATGAAAAACTCATTGTCAAGTCATGCATGTATACAATGATGAAACAATTGAATGAGGTTTGGGTTCCTCTTAAAAATACAAATGAGGTTTGGGTTATTTATCATACAACTCTAGTTGTCATACCCTCAACCATACAATGAGGTTTGGCCCAGCTTTGAGCTTCCTCGGACCTTTCCTATGCCTTCTCCAAAAGGTTTCCTTGTCAACTTAAAAATAGAAAATTGCACCAAAACAATGTGTTAATAAAAAAAATATCCAGCTCATGGGATAAAACAATTTCCAAAGGTGCTCATCCACGACAAGTTTGACAACAATAATCGCATTAAAAGTTTCAAGAAACATTCATTCATCCATCCAGAGTCCAGGCATCATCATCTATCCATTGAAGCCCGCACAAACAAGGTGTAGGGAGTAGAGTTGTAGACACCCTTATCCCGAGCAAGTTGAGAGGACGTTTCCGATAGAGTCCATACGAGAACACTACTACAAAATATGTTCCCAAGAGACAGAGTCCCACAATCTTTCCCTCAAAGCATAAACTCATTAAGCCCAGCATGTAAAATAAATTAAAGAACGTCATAAATCCAGTGAATCCCGCACAAGCAAGGTCTAGGGAGTAAACAGGTCGTTTCCGATCTAGAGTCCAGACATCTATTCCAACAAGAAGAAAACACTACTCCAAAATATGTACTCCAGAGACAGTCCCACAATCTCTCCCTCAAAACATAATGAACTCATTAAGTCCAACATGTAACAGAAATAAAATAAAGAACGTCATAAACCTCAAGAGCATATCATCAACCCATAAACCTCCCCCCCCCCCCCCCCCCCCAAAAAAAAAAAGAACAATCATATTTCTTTCTTACGAGGATTTGTTCCTTATTCATCATCCCTTTTTATCTAGCCCACTTTCACAGACCTTGAAAAATCTGGTATAATAATCATATGGTGAGTTCACTCATTTGGATCAGAATATCCATGAGCCAGATGATTTTAACTAACCTTTGGTGAAGACCAAAGGCAGCTGTTATTAAACAGCATCAGGAACGACGGTTGGTTTTGTTTCTGATCTAACGTAAGTGAGCCTACGGCCTACACTTGGAGGGGCGGTGCCTGTGATGGTGGAGACATTATCTGACATGGTAGTCTGAGAACCTCGTTTCCACTGCATGCTCCTTGCTCCGGGCTTTACTTGAGGTCGTGCCCTATAACCACCAGGAAAGGCTCTAGGGAAAGGAGCCCGGGAAAATCTAGCAGCAGCAAAGGGAGATGAGCCCTGAGAGACACGTGGCCATGTTGTGGCGGGGCTCGCTTCTTGATGGACTGAAGTCTTTTTCAGCACCTGAATAGAAAATTGTGGTTCAAAAATTCAAAAACAGAAATAGATGTGAAAGATAGTCGTGAACTCAGTTTCTGGTTGCCTTTCTCTAACACAGATCGTCATTTTTAGTACATATCATTTCTCAGTTGGTATTTACATTATTTGTTCTTTCCATGCTCAAATTCCACCACAGGCTCTCCTCTCCAACGCCACATACTTGTGTTGTCTACATTAATTAGCCTTACAAAATTCAAATAATTCTTAATTGAATAACTTGAACTCTAGCCATGTAAACTGGTTAAAAACATTATAACAGAGAAGGGGATGAGACAGGGAAAGACAAGGAGATCAATCCTTTCCGTTGCACTTTCTTTTTAGAATTTCTTCTAGTACATATTTTCTTTTATTAATCTATTTCGTTCAATGCGAATCACAAAATCCCAAACCAAAATGCCTTCTTCACACCCATAACATGTAACCATTAAGATTTTTCATCTACAAGACAAACACCACCAATATGATCAAAAGGATGGCAACCACAAACTCTCCTCGCTCTCACTAAATAAAAATGCAATTATAGGGGGGGAAAATACGATTATAGAAAAATTATACAATGTTTATTCTAATTACAATAAATAATAAAGTTGTTATATAAGGAATAAAAATCAATTGTGCCAGAAAGGATTCTTTATCAGATAAATTACCTTGTCTGCAAATGCATAATCATTTGCATGTAAGCCACATATGAAGAGAAATATAATGGACTCTCACCTTAAGGATACGCGACATGAAAGATGTTCCATCAAGGCTAAGAGCATTTTCTGCAGCCTCTTTACGCATGAACTCAACATACGCTGACCTGATTGTGCATTGAGATTTATATATCAAGCAATGAAGAAGTTAATGATAGTAACAGTAGCAAACAATTATAATAGATAAAATACTATACCCTTTTGGTTGACCAGTTGCTGCATCAGTCAATATGATTACTTTTAGCACTTCACCAAACTTGTTAAAATGCCGGGTGAGACTGTCCTTAGTTGCAGCAAAATGGACCTGCAGTGTAAACCACTTGTACATTAAAACAAAGAAAGAACGTGTTGTGTCCAACAAAGTAACACCTCAGCAAGTATAGAAGTGAGTACATTATTCACAAAAATGGTCCGTAAATCAGCATCCTCCAAAGGACGTCCTGTAGGATATGGCCCTATATAAACGAGAAGAAGGTTCAATATAACAATGTGCGTAACACATTTAATAGAAGTTAGATTTTCAAAGAACAGCCTGGCAAAATTTTGATGAACTAGAAACAAGAAAGTAGACTCACCTGTACCAGAGGCTATGCTTTTCTGCATTTCATTTAGAGATTGAAGAGCAGCTTTACCCTACAAAGACAAGAGGCAACATCAGACACCAATTATCAGAAAGAAAGCACATTATTGTGGAGAATATCAGTTGAACAATATGAAAGAGAGCTGCATACATTTCCATTAAGAGCATGTGAATTGCTATTATCCTTCATGAACTGCACTCTGGGTTTGCCTGCACCAACATCATTCTGCTGCAGTGACCTCTGAATGTCCAATTCTGTGGCATCACTTTGTGGTTGGTAATGAGGTGGTTTCCATGTATTTACATTTACAGAGATATTCAGAATCTTACTGGCTGCAGACACTGGTGGATCATGTTCCTTTGGTCGTGGTTGGGGAGAGACTTCATCAGCATTTTGTGCCACACTGTACTGCACCATGAGTGAACCTTCCCTCTTCCTTCCACTGGACGAACCAGTTAGAGAGACATCTGTTCTTCTGTGCCCTCTCACATTGACATCATCATATCCTTCATTATCAGATGCAGAATCAGAAGCCAGTCCAGTATCACTATCCAGCATGGTTGCATTCCTGGTGTACTTGCTACTATTTCCACCTTGCTCAACATGCTTTTGGCGGGTCTTCTCAAGAGTCTGATAGTAGCCCACTTGGCGGTTATCCGCCTGAGGTTGGTAATCCATTTGTTCCTGACGGGGATAATAATCCTCGTATTCAACAACCATTGCAGCATTTTTTTTATATGATGAAAGATCCTCAGTGCTTTCTGGTGCAGCTACGGCACGATTTAGTCGATCAAAAACATTTCTTGTTGGCCTAACCTTGACGACATCTTCTGCAGCCTCTGCAACTGCCTTAATTGCAGCTGCCATTGTGTTTGGTGCTCTTATTACCGACTGTATCCTATGAGATCTACCCTTTTGTATTGACTCACTAGCAGTACTGGGTGTAGATACCACTGACCGCAGACGCTTTGCTCCAGGTTCTGTAGAAGAATTGGAAGGTTTTGTTTTTGCAACAGCATCTCTAACAGCAAACTGGAGCAGCCTTCTTGTGGCATTTATAGTTGGCTGAATACAAATAGTATATTATAAGTTAACCATTTAAAAAGTAGAAGAATGGTAATAATAGATCAAGGGCTTGTTAGTACGCCATGCTGATATGATCATACATGAAGTCCCTTATAATGCCACTAATAAAGTAAACACGAGGCAAGGTGGCTAAAAGCCTTAAAGGCCTTTCTCTCTAAACAGAGCCCAAGTGCTCATCAGCCATGAACGACTAATGGGGACGAATAATTCAAATCTAAAAAAACACTTCAATCTAACTTTGATAAACTGACTGATATATATATATATATATATATATATAAGGAATTAGGGAAATTCATACTAAAGAGATATGGACTGCCCTAGAGCATACTTGCGGATGAGATCCCTAAGGACCGGGTCGGAAGTGACTGAGATAGATATGAATATAAATACGCCTTTTCAGAATTTACAAATAAATTACCAAAGCACTGTTGAGAAAGATGAATTGCAATTTACTTCTGTGAATGCACTTAAAACGTGACATGGCATGGCAATAGATTGTTTCTTTTTGGTTATCATAATAATACACGGGTAAATAAATGGCTCTACGCTGAACTTCTAATATTGTAAGAAATATATTTATGATATTCAAATTCACAAAATGGCAAACCTTAGGTCTTTCTTGCTCATGATCATTCTCATGCTTAATTATATGATCCCGCTCACTAGTACGACTCCTCTTCTTGTGTGCTGGAGGGTTGGGAGAAACAGATCGTTTTTTATATCCATCATATTTTCGGGAAGATTTCCTTTCATCCTCAGCTTCATCAACCACACAGCTACGAAGAGGAGGTGGCTGGTATTCACTAGCTGTAAGTCCTTTCCACTTCCTGCTGTGCCGGCTTTTAGATGTTTTATCCCCTTCAACTTGAACCATGTCATAATCTTGATGGAGAGAAACTATTTTCCCTGCAACATCTGTTGATGTAGCTTTGGGATTTGAAGCTTCCTCTTCATCAGGATTACTAGATTCGACATATTGATCTAAATTTGATGCAAGATGATCCCAGAGCCTGCATCACCACAGCATTGATTAAACTACTGAAAGTAGTCAGTTGTATCAGTAACTTGAAAAATCAACAACATAAAACTTACCATAAAACAAAAGAATCACTATCATCACCGAGAAAAACATCCAACTCAGACTTTGCTTCTTCCTTGCGCCTGCCATTTCTTAGTAACACAATAACATATTCCTGCATTTCAGAAAAATAAAGTGAACATAATTAACAAATTTCTTGCAAAAAATTCCAAAAATAAAGAATTAAAACTAGTCTGACTATACTATAATCATTCTATTTAAGTGGAACATAAGTCTTAAGCTTCTCTAAATAGGTATACTTGGAACATTACTGCATGTTAAAGTGGAGATAAGCACAAGAGTGAAGAGTAACATCTCTACAATCCAGATTTCTATCCATTACTAACTAGTCTGGATATACTATTATCATTCTATTTAAGGAAGTATTTTTTTTCAAAGAAGAACACTTTTTACCAAAGTGATCAACAAGATCAAAATGTAGCAATCCATCCAAAAAGCTCAGATTCTATTAAAAATCCTGGACTTCATTCATAAATCATAATCAAGCATTTCAAAAGCTGTTCAAGGGTTGCATCATTCATATGCTGCTCATCAGTTGTTTATTTCCCCTAAGAAGTTATGGAAATTGAAAAAAATCAGAAGTCCCAGTTCAATTTCAGTAGGCACAATTACAAATTTATAAGCTCTCATTCCAAAAGGTTTCTATATGGACAGCAAACTCTGAATCAATAAATCCACTTTACACAAGCTACAGTTGACTGAGTTCTTGATCACATCAAAATGCATTAATTTATACATGAAAACAAGAATTAGACATGCTACTGTGTGAAGTGCATACTAAATTTAACTTTCCATAAACAGGATAAGTTTTTCATGCAGCATTATACATTAGAGTCTAACTTCTTCGGCAAAAAAGATCAAAGAACAGTAATTCACAAACATATGCTGTGGCAATCAAGTCAGGTTAATGCCAATTCAAAAGCAGCGTAATACATTAGGGTTGCCACAGAAACAAAGAAGCAAATCGGACTAGATTATGTAATTCACCACGATATGGAGCTCGAGACTAAAAAATAGGGCATTTAAACAAAAAAAAAAATATTGAAACACATACCACAAGAGTATCATCGGTGTAATCGCCCATGAACTCCTTGAGTTTATCGTCGACCCGCTGCTTAAGCAAGGCAACTCCATCCGCGCTAAAATTAGCCCTAAACGTCCGATCATCTATCTGATCCATGGATTCCGTTATTACTAAACCCTAGCCCGTCGCTGATCAGAAATAAAGTAAAATCGATCCTCTCAGAGAAGAGAAGCCAACCGCACGACCCCTCGCGGAAAATTTTGCAGACCTAGCGGGTGAATCAGGTCAATATTGTTCGACTCCACTTAAAATCAATCTAAATATCGGTAATCTTACAACGCTAGAGACACAAAAAGCCTAATTTGGAGATTACAAAAGGCGAAACGCGCTCCTCCAACGGCGACCGAGTGCGACAATTGTCTGACGGCGCTTGAGGCGGTTGATTTCACAGTATGCCTGCGAAGTCGAGAGAAGAGATGTGGAGGGATTGGGAGGAGAGAGAGAAGGATAATCACTATGTTGGACGAGTGGAGATATAGAGTGTTAACAGTTATGGCGGTGGCGGTGGCGGTGGGAAAACCCGATCCCAGATTGACGGAGGAGGCCGGACGTTCTTGGCCACCAACAAAAATAACAATCCTTCCTCCGGGCCCTCGCACCTCCCGTTTTCTTTATATTTTTAGGGTAAATCCGCTTTTCTTTTTTTCTTCTTCTTTTTATATGGAGAAGAAATTAAGAATTACCCGTAGGATGAGGTTAAGCATCTTACCATATTAAAAAAATAATAATTAAGTTAATATTTGGGATTTTTTTTTGTTTGTCCGAGATTGGTCAGTGTTGATAAATTCCGGCGGGTCACTATATGATGTCGGTGGAATCCGGATTCAAACCGAACAGGTTCTGATGTCGGTTCATGTCACATGTGCGTTCGGTCCAAGTCCATGAGGTTCCATCCTAAAATTAATTGACAATAGGAGGAGTAACCATGAATTTATATGGTGGGCAAGTTTTATCATAAATTCCGATGTAGATAGTTTTTTATCTCAACACAGTGGAGTATTGCTTTATGTATTTTTTTTGGTAGGAAGTATTGCTTTATGTTTAAATTTGATGGTTTTGTGACTTTTGTCTACGAGGATTTAGTAAAACGACTAGAATTCAAAGAATCAAAGATAGTATTATACGTATCACGCGATCTCCGTTTTGATATTTATAGGCAATATATAAAACAAATAAATAGGTAGTTTGACTAGTTTTATTTTAGTGTCACTAAGGTTTTGCCTTTTCCTTTTGGTATCTAAGAAAAAAATTTATTCTTTTTGGTACCCCTGAGATTTTGGCTTTTCCCGTTGACGCCCCTAAATTTAGTCCTAACATCAATAGTTTATAGACATTTTTATATCTATAACTATATATTAAAGTTGTCCCTTTTCGAGCCACCACAACGATTCTGGCCCCACCCCATATTTAAAAAATTAATTTTTATTTTTAATATTTTAATTTTTTCTTTTAAATTTTTCTTTAACTATTTAAATCTATCTTTAACATCAAACAAATATCTATTCAGTATAACAATATCTTTTGAAAACTTTCTTATACAAGTATTTAAAATTAAGGGTCAATTTCATATAACCACCCCTTATTTGCTTACTTTTTCATTTAACCACCCCTTATATCTCTCTTTTCAATTAACCACCCACTATCTTAAAATCATAACAAGTAGCCACCTAATTTTATTTTCACGTTAAATCCCTGTTAGTTTATTCACCTTCTATTAAACACTGTTAAAACATAAAACGTATTATATCCCTTAAACAATTAGAAGTAAGCTGAAGAAATTGAAGAGGATCGAGAAGTACGAAGGGAATCAACATGAACGGTTATTTAGTGGCGGCGATCTCCGCCATAGGTGGTACTGATTTTACTGCATAAATCCAAACATACCAAAGGTAATTAAAATTTAAGGTTTTGAAATTCCGTTGTTGTTAGGGAGAAATTTTGATACTGTGCGTGATCATTTGTAGTGGTTAACTTAATTAATTAATCAACACACGAGTTCAAATTGTGCAGTTCTTCTATTTGATTGTTTATGGAAGTGGAAAATTTCACGGGACACCCATTGAAAGATTAGGATTAGTTTATGACTATTTTACAGTGAATTGCTTTAGGATTTGATTCAAAATATGTCATGAGTAAATTTAAGGTACACTGGGTTTAATTATCTTTAGCAATACATCACGTTGGGTTTATTTTATGCCTTGTATGCTCTAGGGGAATAAAATTATTGAGGATTTGTCATCTTTTATATATGTGTTGTACTATTTTGTACTATATTCATGTATAATTTTTACTGTTTTTGTGTTATGTGATTTTAATATGGTGAGAAGTGGTCCCATAATAAATTATACATCTTGTTGTATAATTTATAGTACGTAAGTTTGGGGTTTGGGAAGGAAAAGAGAAGAAACGATTGAGGTTTGGAGTGGTTTAACGTGAAAATAGAATTGGGTGGCTACTTGAATTTTTAAACAAACTACCTCAATTTGAATTTTTAAACAATTTTGTAAACAACCCCTTAATATAGAGGATTGTTTAAAAATTCAAATTGATGTAGTTGGATTATGAATTTAAGTGTTTTAAGAGTTGAATCCTACTAATTTAAGGGTGATGACCATAATGTTAAGCTTGAAATTAACTAATTTGAACCGGAGAGGGGCGACAACGGAGTAAGCCAAAATCTCAGGGGTACCAAGAGGAATAAGTTTTTTTCTTGGGCACTTGAACCGGAGAGGGGCGACAACGGATTAAGCCAAAATCTCAGGGGTACCAAGAGGAATAAGATTTTTTCTTGGGCACTTGAACCGGAGAGGGGCGACAACGGATTAAGCCAAAATCTCAGAGGTACCAAGAGGAATAAGTTTTTTTCTTGGGCACCAAGAGAAAAAGACAAAATTTTAAAAATACCAAAAGTAATTTTCCTAAAATCTAATATCATTTCCTAATCAGGCCAACTAAGAATAATTTTAGGAGTGAAAGTTGTTTAAGATAATACATGAGAAAGTTTGAGGTAATGTTTAACAAATTAAATGCTTAACATTTTAAGGTTTTGTTCAAAGTAAATGAAATCTTAATAACGAGAGTAAAAATTGAAGAAAAATGACAGAATGTATGTCAATTTTTTGTCAAGATGGATGATCATTACTATTTTCTGTTTTGGACATTTTGGTTTGATATTATACAAAGGACAAGAAGGAAAAATGGGTTTTTAGAGAGAAGGTCTCTACCTTCTCTCTAAAATTTCCACTATACCAATTCAAGAAGTTAGACATGAGAATCAAGAAATTTTTAGAACTCTTTCTCATCTCCAAACTTTAATGGCTGAGAAAGACCAAGTTTTTTGGATTTGGTTCTCCCCATATTCACCGGCTGAGAAAGCTGAATATGGTTTTTTGCTCAGAAGCTTATGCGTTGCTCCGATTGAGAGAAAGAGCCTTAAGAAATTTGTTGATTGTTGCTTACAATCCCTCGTCTCCATCCTTATATACCCATGTCTCCTTTTTTCTACAGAATTTGACTGGTTTTTGTTCTCTCTGGACATTGTTTGAAATTCAACCCTAACTTCCAGTTGATCCTTTGATCTGTTATTTTGCTCTCAAATTGTTGTTGGTCTCCTTCTTGAATCAGATAGTTGAGGCTAAGCCCTCTATTCCTTTCTAGGTTTGTGCGATTTGTCGCTTCAGACAATTTCCTTCTCTTCAAATGGTTCCTTCTTGTTCTGTCCTCGAACTGATTGTGCTTGGCCTTAGAATCATATTCCTTCTTGTGGTCTGTGTTAGATTTTAGTAGATCCGGTGCTGATGTGTCTTTGATCTGTGTTCCGGCGTCGCACTCGGCCTCTTGTGTTGGCCGGCGGTTGACGTTGGCGTGGTGCGGCGTTGGACGTCGGCGTGGTACGACTTTGTCTGTGCCGTCGCCTTTCCTCGTCGGTTACATCTAGAGCGGGGTTTCTGTTCCGATATGTCGACTTTTCTGATCGTGCCTTCGGTGGGAGACGTATGGGTGGTCGTGTTTGTTTCCGGTCATCGTCTTTACTTGACGTTTGACGTCCGCCGAAACTGTTCCCACGGTATTTTGTTGAAGACGTGGACTTATTGTCCTCCTTAGAAATTTGTGGATCTTTTGTGGCCTTTGATGTGAACACGTGGCTTCTTGGGGCCTTTTGTGAGCTGGGCTTTTGTAGCTCTTTGTGGACTTTGGCCCATTTTTTTGGGTTTCTTTATCTGCTTGCTAGTTGTATTTTGGTGTTTGTGTGAATTGGGCGTTAGTCCTTCTTTTGTGTTTTTGTGTTTGTTTGTTGGCAGGTTATTTCCAAGCTCTTGAGTTCGTTGGGGTGGCGTTTGGGTCGAGTTGTGGTTCCGGCTAGAGTTTGGTCTTCTATACGCCTTGACTTGCGTGGACTTTTACTTGCTATCCGGCGACACTATACGCCTTGGTTTCTAATCCGCGGAAGTGTCATACTCTCCCATTTAATGCCTTCCCATTAGTTCTGTTTGTTAGTTTGGGTTGTTTTTCTTTTTCATGCCAGTTTGTCCGGTTACCGAGTTTTGTCTCGGTCTCTCGTCTTACCGTATTCGGTATTTCGAATCCTTTCCTATTAAAAAAAAAAAAATTATACAAAGGACAAGGATTAAGGATACTATATAAAGAAACTAAAACACTATTAGAAAAATCAATAAATCCTTTTAAAAATATTTATTAATCCTAAATAAATAAACCAATAAAATATCTTCATTAAAAACGAGATTAAGCTATGTCCTTATGATATAGGTTATAAAAAATCAATATAAAAATGTCTATAAACTATTGATGTTAGGACTTGGGATCATTACTATTTTTTGTGTTTTGACATTTTTACAACTATAATATAAAAATGACATATAAAGTGATTGCATCATCCGCACGAGTTCAATTAACTACATTAGTGTAGAAATCTAAACTATCAGTGTAATAAAATGAATTACCTGTATAAATTATTGTAGAATTTTAATAATGGGTAGAACATGATCTCTTATAAATATAAACTGTAAGACTACAATAAAATTAAACTTTTAATATCTGAACTTTAGTGTAAGCAAATATGAGATATTTAGTGTAAGCATATGAACTCTTTGTATACAACATAAACAATTTGAAAAATACAACTAAAATATGATAAGTGTTTGGTGTTGCCGTGTTTTTTTACTAAGAAACGATTTGGTTTACCGGGCAAGTCCATTATCACCGAGAGACTGTGGAAACGACAGTCGGAGAAAAAAATAAACAAGATTGAAATAAACAAAAGTCACATCTAACGAAAGTATAATTTACGAGAAAAGAAACTAGAACTATAAGTTTCGTGGAGAAAGTGAAGGGCTGAAAAGAGCAAAGCCTTCATCATTCGGGTCAAAGCGAACAAACAAGTAAAACGAAAGGACTACTGACGTTGTCTTCACCTGGATGAAGGATCTTCAACAGACACGAAACATACAAGCGACCTCGTCAATTACAAACAAACTACACCTAATCCTAGAGCCAAATCTCGGAGTAATACCATTTGTAGGCTAAACTCAATGACCAGAACAAAAAAGGATTGAAAAACAACAAGAAGCCATAAAAAAGGGCCAAACATCCGAACCAACAAGAGGCCACATAGGCTCATCAAAATCACTTGGGCTAAGGCCCAAAACTACACAGCCCATTAAATTAGCAAAGAGCCGAAGACCACGTAGGCTTACAAAAAACCACAAACCAATAGCTTTCACGTGAGAAAATTTTACGTTGCAGTTTCAAAGAGTTACAACTTACAACAGGTTTAATTTGCAACAAAAATAATTGTACGTCAGATGAGACAATAAACGTTGTGTATAGATAGGTTTTAATAATATATATAGTAATGGTAGAATATACAAGTACCAATGAATATTCTTCTCCAATTCACAACAAGAATTCTAATACGTACACTATCAAGTACAATTCTTTCTACTATATAAAAATTTAATGTGCACAAATATTTATATCCGACGTACGTCGAAAATTTCTTGTATTAAATGTGAAAATATTTGTATACAAAAATAAATAAGCAACTAATATCCGTACATGATACTGGTTATAAACTAATTAATATGTCTAAAAAATAATGAATTGTGATAATAGTATTATTATTTATGATTATTATTTATGTTATCTTCTAACTAGATAGAATTAGTCAAAGGCTGTTACCTTGAAACTAGGTCAAACGTGTGATCTCCATATCTCACGTATTTGTAGGGTTTGTTAATTATGGTTTAGCACTACTCATCCGTGTATTTATATCTCCGTTGTTCATCAATATTAATAACAACAATTTCTACTTCTTTTACAAAATACAAAACTCTATAAATTGTAGTCTGATACAATATACCTTAGTTAAATATCAAAATATGAAGTCACTAATCACTACACTGTATATTGCGTAGTCGAAACTTGAAAGAAAAGCAGCACATGTTGATATATATATTCCCGAAAAAAGAAAAAAGTATGCGGAGATTACAAGCATATATATTATATTTAGTCAAAGAGACTACTCAAGCAAACAGAACTCAACTTAATGGTTGTACCAAAGAGGCCTAAACCACTTAGACTTGAAGCAAGAATGATATGAAATCAAGACCAACAATACAAGCAACACAATCGCCATCCCCCATGGAGAACTCCCCACTCTATGTATGGAGTCGTGCTCGGGTTTCGGGATCCGAACCTTGATCCTGCCTTCACCAGCCAAGTTGCGTACAAGGATGATGAGGATGACGGGGAGGAATAAGAGGAAGATCTTGAAACCGATCACGGTTCGTTCGACCTCTTCCTTGTAAGAAAAGTAGGCTGTGAGGAAGAGGAAGAAGGCGACTATGGCGAAAATGGACAGTAGAGGCAGAGGAGGTGGGCTTATGGAAGAGATGGTTCTTTGGGTCCAACTTCGTTTCCATTCGGACATATTTCTTATTGGGTTGTTGAAGAACAAGATCAAGATCGAAGATTAATTGCAAAAGTTAGTGAGGTGTTTGTGTTTGTAAGGCCTTTGAGTTCTTTCAATTTGATGCAACATTAATGTACCTTGAAATGGTCTTTTAATATGTGGATGGTGATCAAAAGAAGCTAGCTAGCGTAGAATATTGCATCAAAAAGTGGTTCGGAATATATTCTTCCAGCTTTATGGAGAACTAGGATGCTAAAAGCTAGTTAGGCTCAATGCAATACAAATATATATTTTTTTCTACCAAAAAAAATACAAATCTATTTTTTGCACATTTATTGTTTTAAAATTTTAATCGGTTGATCGGCCCAATAATTGTTGATCGGCCCAATATTTTTTGCACAGTTGATCGGCCCAATATTAATGAAAATTCAGAACTAAACTAACCCCGGCCGTGATTGCAATCTCTAGTTGGGGAGATTAACGAGAGAACGAACGATTTGCCGGCGACTGTATCCAATCCAACCATCGAATCTCTTCTCTCTCTTCTCCTCTTCCGCAACTGCGTATTTCCATGGCCTTATCATTCAGACTCACAGGGACTCCCCTTTCCATTAATTCGAAGCAGCCTCGTCTGGCGATTCATAGTGTCAAATTTTGCTGTGCTGAGAAACCAAAATCCGAATCTCATGGTCTGAAGCGGTGTTTAAGGTGCAACGTATTTTACAGCGATGAAGATAACTCCTCTACGGCTTGCTCCTTCCATGGTCATGTTACTGGTAACTCTCTTTCTCTTTAATGTGAATTGCAACTAGAAACCTTAAATTGGTGCTTGCGGAATGAGAGTGGTTAATCAGCAAACCTCACAAGTGTGTTGCCAAATTCCAATTGAAATTTCAGATTTGACAATTGCAATTGACAGTATGGGGATTTTAATCGTCTGTTTACATTATCTTATTAGCTTACTTCAAGCAATGACAGAATGATCATGTTACTGGTAAGTGGTAACTGTCTTTCTGTTCAATTTGAATTGAAATTGGTGCTTGCGGAGATCAGAGGAGGTCTTATTAACCATTACAGATGTGTTGCCATATTCCAATTGCCATTGCGATTGACAGTAAGGGTGGGATTAAGCTTCTGTTTACGTTATCTTGTTAGTTTACTTGGATGAGGGGATTACTTAAGCAATGACATAATCTATCAGAACTCAGAATCAACCTGTTTATAATGTATATTAGACTATTGTTAAATCTAAATCTGGGCTGCATCAGAGCAAATACGTGAAAATTTGTGTTTTGAACAATATCTACACATAGTTTTTGGCTTTTGCTCCAAGTTTGGATACATTTTTGGCTTAGTGTTACCTTACCAAATCTGTGCTTGGAGGATTCATTTATTGTTGCTCTCAAGTTTTAGAATCTTGTTTGTTTTACTTCGATGTGAGAATTTGACATCACAGGGGAGAAGGGACTGTTTTCCCTTGCACCTCCTCACCAAGGCATAGACGGCGAATGGACGGATCGCTCTGGAGTGATCGTTTACAAATGGAACGAAATCAACAACAGACCCAACACTGGAAGTGCTAACTGGAAGAAGAGGTGGAGCTGTTGTTCTGAGTATGGTGCGAAGGCGCCTCCCTGTCGGCGAGGATGGCACGTCTCCTATGATGATGGCTTCACTCTCTATTAGCTAAGTGTTAATGGATTATTCACCTTGTTGATATCAGGCTCTGTCTAGTATATGCACTATTCTGAAACTTAGCAACATATATTTGCATATAGGGAAGCTTATGAAACAAACATAAGCATATTCAACTACCAAATTCTACTAGCAAATCAGCATCAACAACTTCAGCTCATATTAACTCATATGAACACTTATTCCTTGCATTTCTGTTGCATTTTTCCATTTTCATTCTTGAAGATCCTTATTCATTACAACTTTACATGAGAAGCCTTTCCAAAATTTCCTTCCTCAACTAGTCCAATAGATGAATTTGCGTCATTTGATCATAAAGCATGTGAAACTTAGCAATCAATGAAACAAAAATAAGCTCCCATTTTTTGAAATTTTACCCCTTCATATACAAAAATAAACTTCATTATACCAAACAACCAACTAGTTTATCCAAAGTAAGCTTATTTTACAAACCAGCTTCAACTACTTCAGCTCATACTCTGAAATAAGCTTACGCTATGATGATGGCTTCACTCTCTATTAGCCTTGTTGATATCTGTCTAGTATATGCACTACTCTGAAACTTAGCAACTTATAGTTGTATATAGGGAAGCTTATGCAAGCTTATGAAACAACAATGAACTTATCCAACTAGTTTATCCAAAATAAGCTTAATTCAGCTACCAATTTCAACTAACAAATGAACTTCAACAACTTCAGCTCATATCAACTCATACGAACACTTTGTTTCTATACCCGTGGTATAGGGAATGGGTTTAGTAATGAGTTAAACTCATACCATTGTTTACTAGGGTATAAGTCATTCCTATAGCAACCCGATTTGAGTTCGTACCCAACTCAAAACCAGGGTATGAGTAATTCTTATCCCAACCCGATTCTTGGTATGGAAACAAACGGGGACTTATTCATTACATCTTTACAGGAGAAGCCTGTCCAAATTTTCCTTCCTCAACTACTACTCCAATAGAGGAATTTGATCATTAAAGGAAGCAAAATTTTGATACATGAGAAAGACATTATTAGAACATCAATCTTATCCCACCACCACTCTTCCTTTCCTTTTCTCCTATACATCAAGATCCAAGAACACAACATCAATAATCTATCGTCTTAAACGACTCATGAAGATGCCTCAACATATCTTGATCCTTATTCCACTCCGGAGTGGGAGCATTCACAAAATGAGCAAACAGCTTGTTCTTACTACAAGTAACAACAATCAAGCTATGAGCTCCAACTCCATCAATCTCATACTCATAATACAACTGCCCATTCTCATCCTTCCTCTCCTCGGACCTCACCCCATCCGCGCCGCTGATCAGATCCTGCAGGTTCACATCCGAAAGGGCCAAGTTGTTGAGCACCACGTCCTTGGGCGCCAGCTGGCGGAACCCGTAGAGGAACGTGAGGTACTCCTTCTCGGTCCTCTTCTTCGGGTTGAAGAACTCGCTGTCGGTCCCATTCGTCCCCTTCTCGACTTTCGACACGAGCCGCTCCTTCCACCCTTTCGGGACGTCGTAGATGTACTCGGCCGCGTCCCGCTTGCTCGCATTGCCTCCGTAGCCGCCGTAGCTGGCCGCGCCCGCGGCTGTCCCGTAGTAGGTTGTGTAGGGTGACGTGGCCGCGGCGTCGGCTAGTGATGGAGGGGCGGAGGATAGGAGTATGGAGGCGGTGGCTGCCGCGGCGGTTAAGGCGACGGTTAGGTTGGTTTGTTGTGGTGGTTTAGGGGGTAGTTGTGGTGGTGGCGGAGATGGCTTGTGGTTGTGGTGTTTAATGGAGAAGAAGGCGGAAGGTGAGAAGACGGTGGCCATGGGAATTGGGGATTGTTGTTGTGGATAAAATGGTGGGCAAGTTTTTTTGATTCTTCTTCTTGTGTAATGTCCTGAGCAATTTGGTCTTGCTAGGATTATCAGAGGTGATGAAGTGGATATTTCGCCTTATCTATATGATGATACGCACCAATGGTGGCCTGTGCTCATGCCACGTCACCAAAGTGACCACGTGTAATTTTAGTGAAATACTCCTAATCGAAATATAGTACTTTTTTTTGTTATAATTTTTGGTGGGTTTGCATAGGTTTATACAATATTAAAATGTCAGTCTAATATTTTTGTGGGCGTAAACAATGATCCTGATCAAAATGTCATTTTAACTATCAATTTTCAAATGTGATTATTGTTGACATCATCAGTCCATGATGAGCCCATCACCCAACCTTGTTTTACTTTAACCTTAAAGTATTTTTTTATTTGGCTGGCAATGTATTAAAAATGAAAAATAATTAATTTCACATATTATGAGTTCAATATAAGTATTTTTCTTGAAAAAAAAAACACTTTTTGCCCAAAGAAGGGTTGTCTAGTAAAAAAAAGGGAATTTTTTTTGGAGGGAACCTTACCAAATTCCGCTTCCATCCATTTCTTCAAATTTTACCCTAAAACTAGTGTTATTCTCGTACCTTGTACGGGTTTAATATAAAAATTATCTTATAAAAATTATTTTCAACTTGTTCTTAAAAAAATTTCCAAACACATTTTTCACAACTAAATCACACTTTTTTAGTCTTATTCATGTACCTACCTTGTACGAATTTAATATAAAAATCATTTATAAATTATTTTCTGACTTGTTCTTAAAAAAATTACAAACACATTTTCACAAATCCCACTTCTTTTAGTAAAGAATTACAAAATATTAATTTGTTAGTTGGTGGTGGTTTTTGGGATAGTGAAAAAAATAGGTGAGGTGAAAGAGATTTTAAAAAATTAAAATTATTTTCTTAGTAAAAATTACAAAATATTAATTTATTAATAGGTGGTGGGCTTTGAGGATAGTGGGGAAGTGGAGGTATTTTAGAAAAAATAAAAAATATTTCAAATTGCCAAGTGGTTACAAAAATTTGGTTTTTACTTTATATTTGTATTAGGTAGATACGGAGTATATTGGAATTTTTAAGAGAATCAATAAATTGGTTCACAGCAATTGGTAAAAGAGTAGAAATTGGAATTTCAAAGGGAATAGATCAATTTGAGATTATAGACAACCTAAATTAATCTTTAAAAATTGAAATTATGGTACAAAATTTCTCACGAATTGTCCAAATTTTCACACGACTTTCACCAGATTGCATACATAAGATGATAACCACAAAAACAAGTGATCGAGGAAAGAAATTAAATCTAGAGAATGAAGGAAAACAAATGTTTTAGAGACATGCTAATGTCCGCAACGGGAGTGATGTCGGAGACGGTGCAATTGAAGAGCACGGGACATATAAGGGGAGGGATCGAACGACGATGTCGTTGTTGGAGAACCAATCGGCCACCCAATTCCTCTTGGCTTATGGTCCCTAGAGTAACTTTTATCCGTTGAGCGACAACCCTTCCACTCGGCGCCGTCGGATCACTAAGGCCGACTTTCGTCCCTGCTCGACGGATGGGTCTTGCAGTCAAGTTCCCTTCTACCTTTGCATTCGAGGGCCAATCTCCGTCCGGCCCGAGGAAACTTTGCACGCCTCCGTTACCTTTTGGGAGGCCTACGCCCCATAGAAACTGTCTACCTGAGACTGTACCTTGGCCCGTGGGTCCTGACACAAGGTTAGAATTCTAGCTCTTCCAGCGTGGTATCTCACTGACGTCGCCCCCCCCCCCCCCCCCCTCAGAAGGGGGCCTTCTTTGCCCTCCACCTAAGCTGCGCAGGAAAGGCCCAGAGCCAATCCTAGGGAACAATGAAGCTTCATAGGGTCTTTCTGTCCAGGTGCAGGCCTCGCTATCTGTTTCGGTTGAAAGGTTGAGGAATACATGACAGTGTCCTAACGGAGTGCAAGAAAGTTCTAGGCGGCGTTGGAGGGGTTGATGCCTACTTGGATGCCCAGTTCTAGCCAATGGGACTCACGAGCTTTGCCTCGCTCTTCATCTTCATCCCGCTCTTCTTCTGTTGCCATCTCCGACCGGCAAGATGCATCAAATACTCCTTCTCGGACTCAAACCTTGTAGATAGGACCCCAATTTCGACTCAATCTTGAGTTGGCAGAAGATTCGACGACAGAGGAAGTTCGGATTTCGAGCGACGGAGGGGGATAGAAGAGTTATGACCATGTTTTTACTTTGACGAAAAGTTGGAGGGTACAGAAAAGGAATTTTTCTTAAAAAAAAAGAAGAAGTTAAGTTTATCTCACAAATTACTAACACTTGTTTGTGATTAATTGATATTTACAGAAGGCTCACTGTTTTTTCTAGAGGACATAATTCAAAAACTACTTGTACCAAAAATAAATGACACTTAAGTGTTGTAGTTGCCCAAAAATCTTGGTCATCCAATTATAAAAATATATATTTATTTTATTATTTTATTTAATTAACTAAAAAGGAAAAAAATATATTACAATTTGACAAGTGTTAAATTGTTATGCAATGACCAACGATGACCAAGTAGCCTCTGTAACATCCCCGACCAAACTGCATTCGTCATTCTGCATTCATATAAGAGAAATAGTATATGCATAGTATATTGACATGGTATATAGTGAATTTTTAAAGGTAATATTTATTTTCTAATTAAGTTTATTATATTTTAAAAAGTTTTTAAATAAAAATTAATTAATAATTATTTTAGGGTAAAGTTTATAGTAAAGAAAATTTTAGGGTAAAAATTGCAATTTTGGACAAGTTTTGCCGACTTGCTCGTTGGATATATATGTGCCTTCTCTTGTTTAATCACCAAAGCTACGTAAACAAAAATAAAATGAGAGGGGGAGAAGATCAAAAGAAAGAGAGGTAGAGAAAATTCGAGAGAGGAGATAAAAAAAAAAAAAGATGTTTTTGTTGGTTTTAATTTTTATTGTTGGATCTAGTCCAAGATCTCTTCTATCGGGTTTAATTCCTGAAGTACAAGCGTGATTTGGTAAGTTTTTAATTAGTTATTGGTTTATTTGGATTTTTCTAATTTTTCCAGATCTAGATCTACAGTTACTTTTGATTCGAAAATTAGTCGATTTATAGTTCTCAGAGGGTGTTTTCGATTTGTAATGATATTAGGGAGCCCTTTGATCAAGTTTTTCATAAAGGTTTGAACTAGAAAAATGTTCCTTTATATATATAGTTTATTGTTGTCAAGTTTTAAATGATTTGGATATATATGCAAGAAGTTATAATGCATTGTGGCATTTCATTGCATTTGGGGTAGAGTTTATAAGAGTAAATAGTCTAATTTGCATTGGGTTACATATAGGAGCCCAAGTAATAGATCATGGTCAGAGTCAAGGGGAAGAAATATAGTATCTGCTTTAAACAAGTGAGTATAGACAAGATATTCAACCCTATGTGCTATATTTGAAATATGAATATATGATATATATGCTATATGGATATATGTGAGTATAGACCGGAGATTCAACCCTATGTGCTATATGTGAAATATGAATATATGGATATATGCGTTATATGTGGTATATGAGATATATGAATATATGTGCTATATAGCTATATGGAGATATGTGTTATATGGATTATATATGTTATATGTGATAGCTCTGAAATTTCCAGAGTTGTTTGCAAAAAGGTATGTTAACAGATGGCATATGATATATGATTACAGAATGCACTTGTTTGCATAGCATATTGCATGCGATTAAAAGGATCTGTGACTGTCTTGCCCTGAACTGTAATTCAGGAAATCTACGGATTTCTTTGTTAAAGCGACCTACGGGTCATACAGGATCTACGGATCATACAGGACTTACGGGTCAATATTCAGGAGATCTTCGGATTTCTTTGTTAAAGGGGCCATAAGAGCCAATATTCAGGAAATCGTCGGATTTCTTTGCTAAAGGGACCATGAGAGTCCATATATAGAAAGCCCGCGACAGATTCAGGCTTGAACAGTTCACAGAATAAAGAATCGGAAACATCAGCATTAGCATTTGCATAGTAAATTCATATATGACATGTATAATATGTATGAATATGTATATTAACCAATTGTTTGGCCTTGTGTGAAATAATTGATAATGGTTTATATTCACTGAGTATGCGAGTCACGTAAATCGCAAAACAATTTTTCAGGTTCAGCTAGAATTTTCTAGCGTGTGTCTCTTTTAGAGGTCACATTCATACAGGTCGGCCGGCTGAAGCTCTAAGCAACCTTCTCCTCCTCATTTTGCATCATAGGCATTTTGGGTTGTAATAGAAGTTAGAGTAATGGTTGTTTTAGTATAAGAAGTAACTACCTATATGTGTGTGGGTGTGTGCAACCCTTTATGGTTGTTACTTTCTGCTTTGTGCTTATGTGGATAATTGCTATATGTGAATTATTTGTTGATATAAGAAATAAGTTATTACTAAGCATACGTCATAGGGTGTAAGGGCGTCACAGCCTCAACTTTTTAAGACCAAAATTTTCTCTCTTATATTTTATGATAAAAAATATCATCTCTCCTCTATGACCAAAAACTTGGGCAACCACTACACATACAAGACAGAAAAAATGGTAAGAGCATCTACCCCACAATTTTTTACCCTATAAAATGGACATAGTTCTCATTTGATGTTTTTTTAGCCTACTAACAAAAAATGTTACTCTCATCAAAGGTCAAATTTCATAGAATAAATTTATAAATATGTAATTCTAACGGCTAGTTTTACTCTTCCGCTATGTATTTTATGATGTAACATATTCGAAAATAATGTAACTGAAAAACCCGACAAATCAATCGCACTTACAATGATATAGTTTTCTTATTTATATATTAAATATTAGGCTCGTATGAAACGTTGCAACGATACCATTACAATGATATAATTTTTATAATTAAAAAACATTTTAATAGTATATTCTTATAACATGTTAATTAGTTTTTATCGATTAAATCACAACCCAAAAAAAATGAGAGGGGACCTACCATGATAGAGGGTGGGACTTATCATATAACCTAGTGTGTATGGCTTACCATGAGTGCTGTTGTTAGACCAAATTTAACTAGATGATCTACAAGGGAGATGTTCTAGCCTCTTACAAATAAGAAGTTAGGTTTTCCACCCAAACAAAAGGCTTGAATAGAAAGTTTAGCTTTTCAGAAGACCATTTAGCAAAACTATAATTCAACCATACTTTCAAAATTCAAAAACCCTCTATCATTTCCATATTTTTTGACCAAATATTTTAGTGTGATTGTGTGAATAATATATACTTGAATATATATACTTTTTGTTCCGAATAACTTTAATACATATTAATGTAGACCTTTGTATCCACTTTTTGCACATCAAATCAAATGCGCTTCTTATGAGTTATTAACAAATGTGCAATACGCCAAAACATATGGATAAAAAAAACAAATGTGCAATACATAGTTAAATTCAAATGCTTCGAGCAAAGAGAATTAACCGTTGTACTTGCACTTATCTTGTTTGGGCTCGGACCGAACGCTATATAAATACTAGTATCCTCATAAGTCGAAACTTCTTCTGTACTCTAAAAACCCTCGTCTTGAATATTCTCATTTCTTAGAACCGCTCGGCATCATTCTCGCGCACTCGGAACTCAAAATATGCAGAGGAGTTTCGATTTTCCATCATTCGTAGTAGAGATTCATTTTTTGTTCTACTCGTTTTAGTTTTCATTCCCTCCATTAATCTGTTCTGCTTCCCCGTCCGTGTAAAGATGGCCAAAATGCTAGATGTGCTACTATCTTTTCTTGATTTCTTCGGAAAGCAGAGATTTTATTTCGTGTTCCGTACTTTCATTGCGTCTAATCTCCGTATTAGCGGATGGAATTAGCGATCCATTAGCATGGAATGGTGGTTTAGGACTTGTACATTTGGAGACGATTGAGTATTAGGGTTTGAATTCTCCGGAGAAAAGGCAATAAGCATGTATCTGTTGTGGTGTTGGCCGCATTTTCTTATTTAAGCATCGATCGACTGATGTCAAAGGTTTCAATATCTCAGTGATTTTACCTGGGTTGGTGGTCATTTGTTGTCGACAGCAATGGCAGGAGAAGATCATTCTTATAGTTACCATCCATTTGAGATTAAGCAATATTTTTACTTATAGTTACCATCCATTCTTATGGGCGCATCCTCATGCTCATTGGCTTTCATACACTGCCTTTGAGATGGATTTAGTCCCTATATCAATTTGGTGCATTCTAACTAAATTCAATTATTATTATCACATAGCTGAATTTCAGTTTTTCTTGGGTCTATCCGGGCGTACCCCCTTTCCATTGGGCAGGGGTTCCCCTATCTTGACTCCCCCAGATTCCGCTGTAGCGGAGGCTCACTGGGTCAATGATGATGATGATGATGATGAGTTGTATAATGATGCTTTGTAGGGGTCAGTGCAAGTTCTTCGCACAAGGAACGTGTTTGAAAGGGGAGTCTTGCAACTTTGTTCATGAATTGAGGATGGCCTCTGCAAAGAAAGTAATTGATCTTTAATCCTCACTCTTCAGTTCTGTATTTCTGTTACAGGTTCTTTGTGCCCCTTTGTGAATTTGATGTTCTTGTGTTGTGTCTCCGATCAAGATTGAATTGAATCAAAGAATGAATTTTGGTGTTCTTGTGCCTCTAACCATATGATTGAACTGAATCAAATAATGAACTTCTGTTGCCTTTTATTTAAACAAGGTAAAAAAAAATTGACATGCTAACAAAGATTCAAACTGCGCTTCTAGAAGTAGGCTAGTCAACCAAATCCTTTTAAGTTAACAGCTGCCTTTGTTCATACACACTCTTTACTCTTTTTTTTATTCACTGCTCTCTTGTGCTTTATGAAATATAGGCATGCTTTTACTACCAAAGAGGATCCTGTTCTTTTGGTAGCAGATGCAAATTTGAACATTCTAAACCTTCTTGGGCGGGTTCATCTGCATCATCCTCGTCACTTGCTCGTGGTCCGCCTTCAAATCATTCTCTTGCATGTATATCTTCTGGTCAGTCTGCTATTGAAACAGCTCAAAATCCAAGTGCTAATCCAGTGCTTCCTATAGCTTCTGGTGATTCTGCTACCTTGACTCCTCAAAATCCAAGCTTCTTTGCAGTACTTTCAGATTCAAGGATAGAAAACAAACAAAATATTCCTCCTGTAAATCCTGATATTCCTAATGGGCAATGCGCTGAAAATGGAGGAAATGAAAGAAAGATCTGTTCACTTGCTGCTGATGGCAATTGTCCACTTGGTGAAAGCTGCTCAGATATTCATGGGGATTTGTGTGCTACTTGTGGAAAATATTGCTTGCACCCTTCCAAGCCTGAGGACAGAGAAAAACACGTGAAGGATTGTAAGAAAAAACAGGCATTGGAGCGTAGCCAGGAGATCGAATGCAGCGTCTGTCTAGAACGCGTCCTTACCAAAACATCAGCATTTGAAAGGAAATTCAGTTTGCTCTCTGAATGTGATCATGCTTTCTGTATTGCTTGCATAAAAAAATGGCGTAGCTCTTCTTCTTCTTCCTCTCAGTTAGAGGTCAATAGTGCAGCAAGGGCATGCCCAGTGTGTCGCAAGGTTTCATATTATGTTATTCCCAGCCTAATTTGGCATTCTTCAAAGGAAGAGAAGGAGGAAATTATCAATCAGTACAAAGCAAAACTCAAGTAAGAATTCTTTTTTTAGTTTCTGCTGTGTAGAAATTTCTTACTGGACCGTTGATCTTATTTATGTGCTGTATATAACTTTGTTATGCAAAATTTTTACATGATATAGCTAGGTGCTTCTCACCATGCTATACAATCTGCTACTGTTGCTTAATCCTGTAGTGTGTAATTCCGCTAAGAAACTTCACTTCATTTCCATAAAACTTTAGCTTGTCCTTCCCCAGTTTTGAGTCTTGATCTTGATGTTTTATGCCTGTTTGTTTGCTTGTACCCTTGAATGGACTTCAGACTGTGGAATTTGTGTATTCTTGTCAGCGCTGTGTAAGCTATCCATTCATGGTCAAATTGGGGTATTGTGAGAAAATTTTCATCTTGTGCTGAATTGTATTTTATTTTATTTTGGATGCATGATGTTGGTATTTAACGGAGCTATATTGATTGGTTGTTGAGAACACTGCATCTTTTAATCTTTTATCTGCAGATCTATAGATTGCCGGTACTTTAACTTTGGCAATGGAAATTGTCGACATGGGAGTAGCTGTTTTTACAAGGTAAGGACAATTGACTATTTTTCTCTTTTCCATGTGTATGAGATTTGTTATTCCTCTTTCTATGTTTTTTCATGTTATCCTTTAGTTTTGCGACTTTTAGAAACTAGAATGAGCTTATATAAGTTCTTTTTCCAAGATCCCTATTTTCATATGCTTGCTATGATCTGATAATGGAGAATATATTTTTGTATAATATTAATATGTAATATCACACTAATGATTTTATATTATTTCCGGTGATTAATGAGCATATTTTTATTTTGTGTTACCAGCATGAGGTCAAGCCAGGATCATCACGACATAACAGGTCATCCAATGCAAATTACAGGCATAACAACAGGCAACACAGGGGCAGATGGGGTGGTGATGATGATGATCTTGGCTTTGAGGATCTTGATGGAATGGCTCTCTTGGATGCACTGCGTGATTTTGAAGACATGTTCTTCCTTAGTGAGGACACTGAGGAGGCAATGGGAGATGGACCACCAGGAGACGAAGTTCCTGAATCTCTTCAGTTTATAAACTTTCTCAAGGAACTAACAAAGGCGCAGATGAGGTATTCTGGAGATTATGATGAAGAAGACCTTCTCGAGCCCTGGGAAAGGAGATATATGTATGCCCAGCTGGGGTATGATACTGATGAATATGAGGCGCACATTAATTGTCCTGATATTGATTTTGATTATGATTACGATTCAGAAGATGACGAGTGATGAAGCTACGACGAGGATTTGGAAAACTGATCTGCTGGGAAGTTTTTATTGATTAGGTGCCTCTACTTATGTTTTGAAGCTTTTCCTAAGAGGAGTTTATGTAGATGGTCTTTTTGTGTTGGTAATTTAGTTTCCCATTTGAGGGCCAGTTTGGCAGTTTGTGAAGATTAGGACATGTTTGGCAATTTGCAATGACAACATTATGCAAAAGTAATAAAATATCATATTATATTATATGAATACATTGCAGGAAGTATATTGAAAAGCAGTCACTCCAGCCAAACACAACAGGAAAACAAAAAGGGCAAGAATGTCAATGAAAAGATAAGAATGTAATGAAAGCAATTTTTTGTGTTCTGCAGATGAAGATTGTCTCTTTTGTCTTTATGACTTCAGTGGTTGAAAAGAGCAGCAAGAGACATAGCCAAGGAAGACACCAGCATTGCTGTTGAGATGGGCAAAGAGAAACCAGCTCCAGTCTCGGCGCCAGGAGCCATGTCTGGAGAAGGTGCAGGAGCCATGTCTTCTTGACCCATGGCGGAGATTGCCATGGAGAAGGCGGCAATGGCGAAGATGATAGCGAGCGCCTTGGATTGGGCCATTGCCGGATTTGGGTGAGTGAAGAGGAGGAATGTGAGGTGTGGAAGAGAAAGGTTTGTCTTTTACTTTGTTTTTTGTTTGGTTTGTGTTCTATAGCTTGTGTATTGGGGTTTATATAGGTTCCTCCCTCTTGTATTGAAATGGAAATCGTGCATACCAAAAACCCCTGAGAACAAAAAAAATTGTGGACAGCTAATAGGGTATTGATTTGGGGACAAATAAGATGTTAGTGAAGACGTGTTAGCCATTAAACAAATCAATGATGTCATGACGTGTGTGATTACATAATTACGTTTAGATTGAGGTTTGCATCTAAAATATTAAATTGTTTATGTTTTTTCCCCTTGGAATATTCATTGAATCAATCTCTCAATGTTTGGGAAGAAGCTGGTGATGTTAGCTAGAAGTTAATACGGAGTAATTGATTAGTTTACTATTTTAGGCAAATTAGTTGAAACTTGAAATTTGTGTTGGATAAATTCAAAATAAATATTTATATAAAATTATTAGGACAGAAAAATATTTTTGAATCAAATTTTCATTAAAAAATAAGTTGTACTGAGTAGTGGTTAGTGAGAAAGTGGATAGTTTTTTTTTGGGAAGAAATTTATCAAAATAATAATTTGAACTTTTTCACATGGTGACAAGTGGTACAAATTTTTCTACCTATTTAATTTCTACTTTATAATTATACTAGGTAAATAAATGTAAAATACATCATCCTTTCATTAAATGAAAGAGTTCCGATATTGGGAATGAAATATTTAAAATTTAATTTATTGATTCATTTATATAAGGGAAAACATATAAAGGGGCACTTATTTATAAACAAGACCACACATATTGAGAACGTGTATTAATGAAAGGAAAAATGACTGTAAATAATCTCAAGTATCAACTTTGAACCAAAAATAATACCAACTTCAAAAATCACCACTAGCGATACGAACTATTGTAATATTAACCAAAAACGATATAAAATTATATTCCGGTCAATTTTTCGGTGGGATAGATGACATGGCAACCGGAAAATCTAGGTGGCAATTAAATTTTTACACTTTTAATTTTATTTTTTTACATTTCAATCTTATGTGGCATGCTTTTAGATTCAAATTAAAAAAATCTAACAATTCACACTTTCAAAGTAGCACAACCATTAAAATCAAACAAAAAAAACCAAATAAATCAGATCTAAGAAAACTCAAATAAATCAGATCTGTATCAATACTGTATATTAATTAGGAACAGAACTAGAACAAGGTAAACGCCGAAGACGAAGAAAATGACGACGAAGAAATTAACGCACTGAATCAAAGTACTTGCCTAGTTCAACGTGATTTCAATTTGCATTGAATTTAGAAGTGATTTCAAATTGATTTAATTTTTTTGGTTAATTAGGATGATTGATTGAGCAAACCTAATTCAACGTAATGAATCAAAGTACTTTACCTGGTTCGAATGCTGTCGAATGGGTCACATTTAATCTAGTGTAAACATTCGAGACATTCAAACCTGTAAACGAAGACGACCCAATTAATTCTTTTCCTAATTAATATACAGTATTGATACAGATCTGATTTATTTGAGTTTTTTAGATCTGATTTATTTGAGTTTTTTGTTTGATTTTAATGGCTGCGCCATTTTGAAAGTTTGAATTGTTAGATTTTTTTTAATTTGAATCTAAAAGCATGCCACATAAGATTGAAATGTTAAAAAAAATTAAAAGTGTAAAAGTTTAATTGCCACCTAGATTTTTCGGTTGCCATGTCATCTATTCCAACGGAAAATTGACCGGAATATAATTTCATATCATTTTTGGTTAATATTGCAATAGTTCGTATTGGTAGTGGTGATTTTTAAAGTTGATATTATTTTTGGTTCAAAGTTGATACTTGAGATTATTTAGAGTCATTTTTCCTTAATGAAAGGTTTATCTAATCACGTTAAATCATGATGTTTATTGTAAAATATCCGGACGTGATCGAGTTTATAGTTTATCAACTTTAGATTATTTATCAACTTCATGATTTATCCAACAAAATCTTTCCGAATTAATCTATCTATAACTATATACTAATTTTACCCACTTTTTTTCGATATTTTATTAACATTATAAATAGGATATTAATAAATAAATAAAAATATAACATAAATTTTAATATAAGTAATTTATTGTTCATAAAATATATAATTTTTTAATCAAATATTATATTCTTCATATTTTATTACTTTTCATGTACTTAAATTTAGAGTTTATCAAATATTTCAATATATCAATTAAATATTTTATTATCTATTTTTATTAATTTTAAAAATTATAAATACTAGTTTTACCCGTCGTACCATGTACGACTACGATTCGATATTTTATAAACATTATAAATATAATATTAATAAATAAATAAAAATATTACATAAACTTTAATATAAGTAATTTATTGTTCGTAAAATGTTTATATAATTTTTTAATCAAATATTATATTCTTTCTATTTTATTACTTTTCATGTACGTAAATTTAGAGTTTGTCAAATATTTCAATATCTATTAAATATTTTATTATCCCTTTTTATTAATTTAAATTTTTTTAACTATTTATTCATTAATTTTTTTATAAAATAAAATCACTATATTTCTATAAATAAATTCATCGAAAGATATATGATAAAATATTTATATTTATTTTTAAATTTTTAAATATTTTATCTTTAATTTTAAATACTTGTATAAGGATGCTTTCAATAAATATTGTTATACTAGATAGATATTTTTTTGATGTTAGAGACAAATTTAAATAGTTAAAAAGAATTTAATAGAAAGAAGTTATAATAATAGAAATAAAAATTAATTTTTTAAATATAAGGTGGGGCTAGAATCGTTCTGGTGACTCGAAAAGGTACAACTTTAATATATAGTTATAAATAATACCTATTTTTTATTTTAAACATTATAAGTATTTATCATTAATTTTTTATTATAAAAGAAAAAATATATCTATAAATAATTCGTGAAAAGACATCATGCTAAAAGGTAAAAGATATTGATACTTATTTAAAAATATTTTAAATTTATTATATTTAATTTTAAATATTTGTATAAGAAAGTTTTCAAAAGATATTTTTTTTGGAATAGATATTTGTTTGAAGTTAAAGATAGATTCAAATAGTTAAAGAAGAATATAATAGGGTAAAGTTAAAATATTAGAAATAAAAATTAATTTTGTAAATATGAGGTGGGGCCAGAATCGTTCTGGTGGTTCAAAAAGGTATAGCTTTAATATATAGTTATAGATTTATCACTAATTTTTTTATAAAAGAAAATCACTATATATCTATAAATAAATTCGTCAAAAGATATACGCTAAAAGATTTATATTTTTTTAAAATATATTATCTTTAATTTTAAATAATTGTATAAGGTAACTTTCGAAAGATATTGTTATACTAAATAGATATTTGTTTGATTTTAGAGATAAATTTAAATAATTAAAAAAGAATTTATTAGAAAGAATTTATAATAATAGAAATAAAAATTATTTTATTAAATATAAGGTGGGGCCAAAATCGTTCTAGTTGCTCGAAAAGGTACAACTTTAATATATAGTTATAGATTAAAGTTGTACCTTTTGAAGCCACCGAAACGATTCTGTCCCCGTCGCATATTTAAAAAAAATTATTTTTGTTATTATAACTTTTTCCTATTAAATTTATCTCTAACATCAAACAAATATTTATTTAGTATAACAATATTTGTTGAAATAATTTCTTATACAAGTATTTAAAATTAAAGATAAAAAGTTTAAAATATTTTAAAATAAATATAAATCTTTTACCATATATATTTTGACGAATTTATTTATATATATATATATTGATTTTCTTTTAATAAAATTTATGATAAATATTTTTAATGTTTAAAATTAATAAAAATAGATAATAAAATATTTAATAGTTTTATTGAAATATTTGATAATCTCTAAATTTACGTACATGAAAAGTAATATTAATAATATAATATTTAATCTTATCTAATTTTTACTTTATTGAACCCCAATGAGACAAAACCAAGACTAAGGGAAAAAGAGTGCAGTTATGATTCTTCTCTCAACTTGAAATATATCCTCCTTGCTTGAATGAATTGAGCATCCATCATGTCTTTGAGTTGAATCTTGTAATTTGAGAACACTTGATGATAGGTGATTTGGCTCCTTTCAACCTGATTTGATGGATGGATAAAAACTCCATTCTTTCACATATCTCGAACTTCAGGCCGAGCTTGTCTTATCAAAGACCTTATATGACGAACTGTCTCATTAAAAACCTTGTTTGGAAAAATCCAGTGGGATAAAAACCAAAACCAAGAGAAAAAAGAGTACAGTCGTATAATAATGCTCCCCCTCAGTTAAACACACAATCTTTATGCAATAAATATATGCCATCACTGAATTTTGTAGAAGATTGGTACTTTTGGACCAATAATCTTTATTTTATGTTTAGGGAGACAATAACTCATTGTCACATAAAATGACATTATTGAGGTAATGAAGCAAGGTACGGTAATGTACCTATTGTATTGAGATATGGTACTTCAAGACCTAATATCTCTTTCATTTTCCAATCGGGGACGAAAGGGGTCCTTTTCCACACTTAGCGATCTTACTACCATTGGTGTACTTAATGGATGCGCCTTTTCCATATTAAATCGCTTTAGAAACTTTTCTACGTAGTTTCATTGATGGATAAACATTCCATCCTTTGTATGCTCGAACTGCAGGCCGAGACAATACTTGGTAGTTCTTAAGTCCTTCATTTCAAATTCTCTTTTCAAATAATCAGCTTCTATTAGGATCTCTTTTGAAGTCCCAATAATATTCAAATCATCAACATAAACAACAACGATTACATATTTTTTTTATGAACTCACAAGGACCTATTTGATCGCTGACAAACCATTGTCTTTGTAGATATTCTCTAAGGCGATTATACCACATTCTTCCAGATTGTTTCAATCCATATAGCGATCTTCTAACTTTAATGGAATAAATGTAATGTGGTTTTGATTCAAATCCTTCAGGCATTTTCAATCATTTTGGGATTTTCATTTATATGTTGGTACCTAATGACTCATATAGGTATGTTGTAACCACATCCACGAGTTGCATTTTCAAACGCTCAACAACGGTTAAAGCAACAAGGAACCTGAGTGTTGTTGCATCCACTGCTTGAAATACATTTCCATGTAATCCATTCTAGGTTTTTGCGAGAACCCTTGTGCAAACAGTTATAACAGACTGGTTTTTAACTTTCTGGTGTTGGAACTACAAGCCCAAAACACCTAGTTTGTTTAAGGAATCCAATTCTGCTTTCCAACTTTTCAAACCATTTCGGTGTCGACATTCCTCCATTGTTTAGGGATTATTGTCATCTTCTCCAATGACTTTTATGATAATTGAATAAGCAAAGATATTTTCTCGATACCCTGTACCGATACTTACATAATTAATCGACTATTTCCTCTTCCGGAGATTGGTATTTTAGAGTCTAATACTCTTACATGCTTCCGGCGTGCATCTAGGGTGCTAAGTGTGTTGGAGTTACTTTTGGAAACTCCAAATAACTGGTGTATTCTCAAATAGTATTTATGTCTTAGTCACTAAACTTCTGGTTTAGTTATACAATATGCTAAACTTCTGGTTTAGCTTTCTTTGGATAACAAATTGTATCCCATGCAATCTCTTAACTTGTAGTCTCAATTATCTTCTCCTCCTAAAATTGGGATTTTTCACCTCGCCAAAGTGATACGTTTAATACCGAGCAATATTGATCACCGCTTTTAAGCTCAAGGTATTATTTAAACAACAAGGACACAATCCTCTTGTTTAATCCCAACTTTCGGAATGGTAATACAAGAGTTGATCTGGTTGCTGTAGATGATGGTTTGGACTGCATTAGTAGAGAAAAATCAGATGTTGCCCTTAAAGTTGTTGTACGTGGGAGCCAAACCATCTCTAATCGATCTCAAAAAGTTGTACAACAAGATTATGCAGAAAATAGGGGAGTTTCAGATGAGGTCAGATTAAAAGCTCTCCCTAATACCCCCAAAGACGTCTATAAATTCTCTAAGGAAGAAATTGCAGATGCTGAACTCGAATGGAGTGCTACTCTCATTGGTGTCCTTGTTGGGCGCTATGTGACCCCGGAAATCATAAATGCTTACATGAGTTGTAACTCGAGAGTGAATCAACCAAAAATTTACTTTAAAGACAATGAAGTGATGGTTTTTAAATTCAAAAAAGTTGAGAATTGTCAATGGGTGCTGAATGAAGGACCTTGGCTGTTGGAAGGGAATAAGCCTTTAGTCGTATCGGAATGAAAATAGATTGGAGTAGCTTTGAATTAGTGCCGGTTTGGGTCAAAATTTTAGGCATTGATCCCATCTTCCTCTCTTCAAACCATATGATGGAGGTGATTGGCAATATGATTGGAAGACCAATAAGTATGGATCACATCATTAACGGAGTGGACAACAAGTGGCGGATAATAGACCTACTGTAAACATACAACAAATTCATGAAGGGTTGGACAACAAGTTGAGTGGGGATATTTCAGAGGGACAATCAAAGGGACAAGGGTAGACAACCAATCTACAGGCAGCTACCATGTGGAGGGCCAAAGGGCGTATACATGAACCCAAGACTCATCAAACCCCTCGGTTGGAAAAACAAGGGGGTAAAGATAGTTTTAATGGTCAAGTAACTGGGCTGAATTCTTCATCACAAAGCAACGGGAAGGAAAAAATGGATGGTGAATGGGATGTCCCAAGATATAAGGCTAGGAAGAATATGAACGCATCAAGGGAAGGAAGGGCTCGAATAACTGGCAGTTTAGAGTCTGACAACCCCTTCGAACCTCTTGGAGACTAGAAGGTGTCAACCTCGGGTATGGATATGACGGTTGGCTAAAGACAGGAGGTTGATCGGTTGTTTACTTTTTTTGGTAGAATTGATCGGTTGTTTACTGGACACTGTGTTGGCTTTGGTTTTTTGTTTAGGTTTTTTGATTGGTTTGGTACATGTTTTTTTTTTGCAGCTATACACGTTCTCTTTTGTCTTGTACATGTTTGTAGCCCCTCCTAGACCCAATTTTGTTAGGCCCGTAGGGCAGTTTTGACCGGATCACGGATCCGAGGTTGGAGTTGTTCATTTTTCACCTTGACTTTACTGGTCAAGTGTGGTTTGTATTTGTTTCCCCCCTCTTTTCTATATATTTACCATGTTTGAGTTTATATTATACATACATTCCTTTGATTCACCCTGATTAATTATGAAACAATACAGTTACTGTAATTGTTCTCTTGAATGATATCGTCGTCCCAATTAATTTCATACAATCCAGCATTCATAGTTTGGCGCTTCAACAATTCAATTAGAATGTAATAGCGGAGTAAGACAAAAAAGAAGCTCATTGAATTTGGAAAAAAACATCAAGAGGAAAATGACCATGAACTAACGAGTAAACATGTACACAAATCTGCTAAAAACATCAAGTGACAAATGACCATAAAAATGCTAAAACATCAAGTGGCAAATGACCATGAACTAACGAGTAAACATGTACACAAATCTGCTAACGAGTCTATACAAATCCTCAAAATCAATGACTAAGGCTAGAAATCAGCTACTCATCATCGCCCTCCAATGCCTCGTAACCGTCTCGATGAGTCTAATCTGCATCTCCGCTCAGGTAAAATCTGCACTCAAATCTGAGATACAAAAACCCTAGCACCACAACTAGAGTAAAAGCTAAGGTAGGAGTGGACCACCACCACAAGCTCTTGGCTGCAAGCCTACAAGCAAGCCCAAGTGTGACGGCAGCAAAGGTACCAGGGAGGGGAGCGGGGTCGTAAGACCTATCCCGATCTCGATCATCCAACCCCACACTATGAGCGGAAATGTGAGCAAAAGAGAACTCACTAGGCTAGAGGTGGCCACTGTCCAAGTGAAGACAGTAGCTCCTACAAAGAAAAAGAGACTCGCTTGGAGTAGGAAGTAGCTGGGGTAGACCGTCACGAACGACCTCCTCATGCTCGTGTGGTCGAGATACAACAATGCCGATACAACTTCAACAGGAACAGTCGTCGCCGGTACGAGGGTATAACTCTCGCTGATGTGCTCGGCTCCGCCGAAGAAAATAACAAGTAGAACCGCTGAACATGTCGTCATCATCATGATGCCCAATGAAGCTAGGACGGTCGCCCTACGTCGTTGCTCACTAGAGTTGGATAGGACGCGAGGATGCGGTGGCTAAGCTACGTCCACTCCCCTAACCCCAAACTCGAATCTAGCAATGCAATCAAATAGCCTACCGAAAACCATAGTGGAAAGCAAAAGTGGAAAGCGGAGTGAAGTGGAAATCGGAGTGAAGAGAAAGAAATGAAAGAATAGCGAAGAGCGAGCGAAAATGACGACGTTGTGTATCGTTTTATAGTGAGTGCGAAAAAAGTCCATCTATCCCTATTTTGTTTTCATTTTTCTTTTGGCTACAATTTTTTTTTGTAAATTTGGACACATCCACACCTAGGGCTGAAATTATTTTTTTGGTCAAACTATTTTTTTATTCTTTCCACTAGAAAACTATGTCCGTGCTTCGCCCGGGTCAATACTCTTGCTTATAATGTTCTTATTATGTGTTTACGTTTGAGTTGTGTCGAATATTATGTTTCAGCAATATTTTATCATGTTTGAACAATATTTTATCATTCCCTTGCATGTATTTCGGAGTGATAAATAGGTTGAGAAAATAAAACAAAGTAGAGAAAATGCTACTCCATTCAATCCTTAAAAAATATCGTTAAAGCCTTTAGAATATGATCCAAATTAGGTGAACTATCGATCTAATTGAACTATTGATCTCTACACTTTTTTTGAATTTCTATTACTTTTTTAGTGTGAATGTTTTCTACTTAAGATTATGAAATTGAGGTCGCAGTAGCGGAGAAGCCTCGAACAATGAGGCCGCTCTATCGGCGGCGGTTGGGCTCTATCCACTACCCTAGCCTCAAACTCAACTCTAACAATGAAATCAAATAATCTACCTAGAACCATAGTGGAAAGTGGAGAGTGTATAGGCGATGTGAGAGAGTGGAAAGCGAAGAGTGTATAATTCGGAGAGTGGAAAGAGATGAAATGTTTTCGTTTTCAAATGACGACGCTTGCGTAACCCTTTTATAGTGAGTGGGCCGAGACTTGAGATACCCGTACATATGAAATATAAATTTTTTAACTCTTAACCCTCAATTTTATTATATTTACATTATCATTGTTTATTAGACCCCCTTCATTAAGCAATATTTGTCATTATAGGAATTAACAAAAAAAAATAAAAAAAAACCTTCTTAATTTTACCTAAATATCCTCTATAATTAATTTGTTTAATTCTACTTTTAGAAACTCGGAAAAAAGTTGTCTTGTTGACTATATTTTTAATGATAAAATTGAAAAATCTTGTCAAAATATGTAAAATGACAAAAATAAAATGTATGATAATATATATATATATATATATATATATATATTAAGTCATTATTTTCAAACATGTGAATTTTAAACAATATTCAAATCTATTAAAAAGTTCTAAATTGTATATACTATCTAATATATCCATTGTAAAAGTACCACTTTCCGGAGTACATCCAAATCCGGAGTCAATTTTGAGGAAAAATGACTAAAAGTAGTCTATACAAACAAAGAATGGATGTTTCAAATGGTTTCAACGATGGATTCAAGATCCATTTTTAAAAAATTATGAAAAGTCATGGACTTTCAAAATCAATATAATGTTTTGCCATAATTTATAGCATATAAATTAAATGTGAACAATTATTTAAATCAAGATCTGCACACGAATTCAATTAAAGATTGATTCTTGTGAGTTATGACCCTAGCTCAATGAGATATTTCCTTGTTGCATCTTTTAAAAAAAATCAACACATTAATTAGGTTTACCGTTTAAAATTTCATGTTGTACTGACATGGACAACTTATACACACTTAAGTTTTCGCATCAAAATTCTTGTTCGATTTGTGGGTTGTTATATGCAAACCAACATGTATAATATGTATTAATAAATTATGGTTCGTGTATTATATACACCTACATACAAAATATATGTAAGAGTATAGATATGAGCTTTCTACCGTTTATAAGTATATGGGATGACTTTGCATGAGTCACGTTTAACCTATAAGCTTGTTTAATAAGTCCGCATCACAAAGTCCATTTATATGGTGACCAAATATAGTGTGTAATTTTGCTCAAAAAAAATTTGTGAATCTAGATGCAAACATTATTAACCTTAACTTCTATGGCATTACAAATTATTAAACCAAAATATTGAAATAATTGTCGACCGTGTCTGTTAACCCTTGCATTCTTTCTTTTTAACGTTAAATTTTAATTGATAAGAGGATAATTACAAAAAAATTGCTCTCATTATATTCAAGATAAGATCATAGGTTCAATCAACTTTAATAAAAATGAAGGCTGAAAGAGATAAATAATCACAAGTGACTTAGACATTACAAGTGATGAATCACTTGTCGGTCCAATACTTTAGGACATTCTTAGCATCTTTTGCTCTTACTTGAAGTCTTTCATTGGTGAATTGAATAACTTTGTGAGCACATTTTGTGGGGTTATGTCAATTTTGGGTAGAAAAATAATTCAATGATTAAAAAGAGTTTACAAAGATCGTTTTTTAGGGTTTGTTACAAGGCTCGCTCCCCAAGCTACGTCTTAATACATTAAGATAATAATAATATATCCTAATACTCCCCCTCAAGTTGGAGCAAGTAAATCTACAATGCCCAGCTTGGATAGTAAATAACAAAATTGTTGTTTGCCCAAGGGCTTAGTGAACAGATCAGCAGGCTGTTGTGACGACTGAATATAAGATAAATCAATGTTTCTACGAACAAGCTCGTCACACACATAATAATAGTTAAACTCAATATGCTTGGCGCGCTCATGAAAAATCGGATTGGTTGTAATGTGCATAACAGCCTGATCGTCACAATGAATCTGCATAGGAGAGGAATGATAAAAACCAAGGGAGAAAAGGAGATATTTTAGCCACATTAATTTGGCACATGTAGAAGCCATAGAGCAATATTCTGCCTCAACAGACGAGCGAGAAACAGTATGTTGCTTCTTTGTTTCCCAAGAGATAGGAGACTCCCAAGGAAAATAAAGAAAATTATAATAGAGCGTCGAGATAAAGGACAAGTGACCCGGTCTGAATCATAGAAAGCCGAATTTTGTAGAGAACTCGAGACTAACAATAAAAGATCTTAACTCGGATGAGATTTAAGATAGTGCATGGCTCGCATTGCGACATGACAATGATCAATACGAGGAGACTACCAGAACTATGCTAGAGTATGAATTGCAAGACAAATATCTGGTCAAGTGATATTCTGAGAAATGAGACGGACGACAAGACGCTTGTACTAATCCGGCTAATCAAAAAATGGGCTCTCAAACGTGTGGCTAACTGGGTGGCGGCAAGTGCCTGTTGAAGGGCGGCAATTTGCGCAGCCAGGGTGGCAGCGACAGAGGTCTCTTCTCCAGCCATTGGTAGTGGTGATCGGAAAAAGAAACAGTGGCGGAATTTGGTGGACGTAAAATAAAAATCGAGTCTTAGAAGTGATGGCTCTGATACCATGTCAAGTTTGGGTAGAAAGATAATTCATTGATTAGAAAGAGGTTACAAAGATTCCTTTATAGGGTTTGTTACAAGGCTTGCCCCCGGATACGACTTAGGCATTGTTCGGCACTAGCTTCTTTGCTAGCGTTATCCGCTAGATAAAGCGTAATATTGGGCGGATTGAAGAAGCTCCTCCTCACGAGCTTCTTCAATTTCCGCTAGATGAAGCGGAAAAAAAGCTCCCTCTACATCCAGCCGAACGGAGCCTTAATACATAAGATAATAATAATATATCCTAATAGGTTGGTTGTTTTGAGCCTCAAAGCAAACATGGTTCTTGTGGCGCCAATTCTCATATCTAGATTTAGTGAAAGCGAAGATTATGAGCTATAAGATAGGTGATTTATACCACTTGTTGCTCGAAAACCAAGAGTGAAAACTTTCCATGGTGGGTATTTGAATGTGAATCTCGGTCCATCTCATGAAAGATGCAATTACAACGTTGGAGAAAGTGCAAACAAACCAAGGGTAAAGGTCTGTTTTAGGCTCTAAGTTGTAAAGTGGGCACATATTTGAGGTGACAATGCCCATGATAAACTCTTGCATTCTTGACTTGTCTTAAATTGTTCATTGTTTTATGTATTTAAGCTCATTGTGCCAAATGAAGCCTTAGATCTCAAGACTTCAATTGACATAAGCATGGGATTTCAACGTTTTCACTTATCTTTATAATGTCAAAGGTTTTTGCCAATGGGTAATTGGTTATGACTCTTCAATTTAAATATACTCTTTGAGTTTTGTTCTCTACTTGTGATTAAAAACAAATACCTTTCTCTTGTTTGTTTTTTTCGTGTTTCTATATGTAAAATTGCTTATCATTTGTTATCATGCAGATGCAGGTGAACTTCATCTGTACCCTGTTCCTGTCAAGGCCCTTGGAGGGGAGAACCTTGAACTACATTGTTGTGTATGACATTAGATCTTAACATTATCATGTATTCATGTAAGTGAGTGGTTTTGAATTTTGAAAGGAAATAGGTCATTTAGGTTACATTTTGAGAAACCTCCGTATAAACAACATTCAAGCTTTGTATTATGCATTTTCTCTTCTTTTTTTGTTACATATTAGAACCTTTAAATCAACAACATTTAAGCTAACCATGAGCAAAAACAGATCTAGGTATGAACATACCCACCTAAGGTCTCTTTCTCAATTGAACATTTTAATCTGGATTACATGTTAGCTAGATCGGTCCTTACTTTGTAAGTTCCGTTTGGCATTGGTACTAATTTCCCAAAACTAACACATAAGCTAAAAATCTCCCGCATATAAACATGGTTAACTAAGGGAATACTATCACTTTAACCTATATGCATTAGAGTCTATAACAAACTTTATGGAAACATGCAAACTATACACTATAAATTTTAACATTTCGCCTAGATTCTCTTCTAAACCGAACCCTTGGAGGGTTAAAAAGCGTGCGTTTGGCCCACCCAGCGGCCCAATATTGATGCCGGCTTGTATCAAAATGTGAGTTTGGCCCATCACACCGGCCCAAAGCTCTACTCCATCTTTTAAGTTTTTGTATTTCTTTTTTGCTTTTTTTATCGGCCCATCCATCGGCCCAATACTGATGGGGTCTTGTATCAAAATGTGAGTTTGGTACTCTTAAGGTTTTGCCTTTTTTTTTTGGTGTCTAAAAAAAACTTATTTCTCTTGGTATCTTGAGGTTTTGATTTTTTCCATTGATGCTCCTTTCCGGTTCAAATTAGCTAATTTCAAGCTTATTATTATATTCATCACTCTTAAATTAGTAGGATTTAACTCTTAAAACACTTAAAAAACTTCAAATTGATGTAGTTTGGTTATGAATATAATGGTAAATTTGAAATTGGCTAATTTGAACCGGAGAGGGGCGTGAATGGAAAAAGCCAAAACCCCAGGAATAACAAGAGGAATAAGTTTTTTTTTTTAAGCACCAAAAAAAAAAAAAAACCTAGGTGCACCAAGAAAAAATTTCCTAATTTTTTTTTTTTTTATCGATACTCGTTCATTTAAGTTTGGGGATAGGTAGCTGTGTTGGTTAATTAATGCTACTACCAATTCTATTACTCCCACTAAACAGGGGAGTGGCAGACTGGCATCATGGCGTGGCATCCCCACAAACTTAACGGATCAGATCATATCCACGTAATTCTATTATTCTATGACAACTTTTTAGAAACAAGCATTCAGAATCACATGCATGCAACGTGCATTTGCTTTGCTGTCACTTTCCCAAAGCATATTAATTTAATCCAGTACTCTTTGGTGTATTAACTAACATAGCTAAGCTCTCCCCCAGTAGCCCACCAAAAGATTTGGGTTGTAACTTAAGCATATACAATGTTCTAAGATTTGGGTAGTAACTTAGAGAGCTAAGGCTTAGGCGGTCTGAACGGACGGTCTTAGATAAGTGCCTAGACAGATTAAAGAACGTTGGCAAAGCAAAGGAGTCTAAGGGTTGCGGCTTGAACAGTTATCTAGGTAGTCCTAGACAGATTGAAAAACGTTGGTGAAGAGAAGGAGCCTAAGGCTTAAGCGAATTCAACGATTATCTAAGTAGTCTTAGATGAGTATTTAAAGTTTTAAACAAACTGGAAGATTAAGTAGACTGGAACCTTTCAAACACCTAGATAACTCTAGACTAAATTTTTAGAACAATAATTATACATTAACTTAGATTTTGGAGTCTAATTACCTCCTCATTTTCCAATTTCTCTTCATACATTGTTGGGTATGAAGCACGAAAGCTATATTCAAGATCAAGTACCTGGCTGCCAGCCACTCAAATCAACGGCGCTATGTTTGGCAATCGCACTTTGTAAATTACACTTGCTTTAATGCGTGATATAATAACACACGGAGTACTAAAACACGAAGCAATAATCACCAAATCAAACAACGAATTAAAAATTCACAAATTAGGGGCAAACCCTAAGAGGAGACCCGCACAAGCAATCGTTGCTATCAAACGACGCCGCTTCAAGCCGATCGAACGGCGCCACCGCGGGGATGGGCCCACAGAGGTGGTTATGGCTAAGATCAAGGTGTCCGATATACGCCGACGAGCCAAGCGATTTCGGAACCTTTCCCCGGAGCTCGTTATACGACAGATCCAGCGCCATGAAATACGTCTTCGAGTGGAAGACGTCCGGAATCTCTCCGTTCAGCGCGTTCCGGCTCAGATTCATTATGTTCAGTCCGGTGCTGCTCAGTAGACTCGCCGGTATTCCGCCGGAAAGTCCGTTTCCTTCCAGATTTAGGGTTGAGAGGACCGCCATCTCCCCCAATCCGGACGGAATCGAGTCTGAGAGCTGGTTCATCGACAGATCTAGATCCGCGAGCCGCTTCATTCCAGCGATCGAGGTCGGTATGGACCCCACCAGGCGGTTCCCGCCGAGTAGCGCTCTGCTCAGCTTCTCCAATTTGCCGAAATCGGCCGGGAGGTAGCCAGAGAGCTTGTTGTTTCGGAGATCTAGATGCATCAGGCTGCGGAGGCCGACGATCGAGGCCGGGATCTCTCCGGAGATCTGGTTATCAGCGACGTTGAGGACGGCGAGGTTTTGAAGCTTTCCGATGTCGGCGGGGAGCTTACCGGAGAATTGGTTGCCGATTAGGTCGAGGACGCGGAGCTGAGAGAGGGAGGTGAGACAGGAGGGGATCTCGCCGGATATGGCCTTCCAATCGGCGAGGATGAGCGTGGAGAGGCGGTCGAGCTTGCAGATCGCCGAGGAGAGGGAGCCGGACATGTAGCCGCCGCGGCCGGTTTTCTGGATGATGAGGTCTTCGGACTCGCCGCGGAGGTTGATGTCGGAGACGCGGCCGGTGGCGGGATCGCAGCTGACGCCGTACCATTTGTTGTTGCAGCAATCGGCGCCGGTCCAGCTGTCGAGGATCCCGAGGTAGGGCTCACGGAGCTCCGATTTGATGGCGAGGAGTGCGTCCCTGTCGGAATTGGAGGAGGAGTTTGCAATGTGTGTGAAGGAGAAGAGTGTGAGGAGCAGGAGGGAGAGCTTGGTGATTGCTTCCATGGCGATTGGCGGAGAGATGGGAGGAGTGAGGAGGAAGCTAGGAGGGAGAGCTTTTTATATATGGAGTTCGTGTATAAATTACCATCGTGTATAAATATGGGCTAATTGTAGAAAGATGTGAAAGGTAGGGGGACGTTTTTTCATAAAAAGGCACATGTTTGAAACAAAGTATGCACAAAGCAACTTTTACTTTGTAATTGGATGTGTGTGAGAAATCCATCTATATAAAAAGGGTCATTTAAAGTTACAAAAACATTTTAAGTTTGTATTACTTATCCGGTATTAACAATCTTAGTTTAAGGCTCCGTTTGGTATGAAGGGAGAGTTTGTCACCTAAGTGAAAATGTTACAAAATGTTGCAAGTTTAGGGGTATGAAGGTGTCAAATTTAGTATAAAAAAAATGTTGATTTTCTACTCCCGCTTGTTGTCATGCTAGCTGAACGCATTGGTGCCGAACAGACCCTTGTTCGACCCTTGCTTCTTCTAGAGTTCTGTTAGTCAATCTACCGACCTCTTTTTCAGGTTTCTTTCTCTTTTTAATTTACAATTATATTTTTATGGATTTATGTTAATCGTGCTTCCTTATGTACATTTATGCATTTGTAAAATAAAAAGCTATGTTGTTTCAAGTGTAAGATTTGTTATAGAAATGATTTTCAAGGTTTTATCATTTAGGTGTGCCTCTTACGAAGGCGTGTTTGCCGCCTAGACTCCAAGATCATTTGCGTCTCGGTGCGCCTTGTGTCTTTTAAAACCAAGTTAATTAATAATAACATATTTATGTTTTAATAGTTATTGATCATTTACTTTGATTCCCTAAAAACAATATGTGCAAGCTTTTGTGTTAAAGCTAACAACTTTAATTTTGGCTTAGTGATGTTGACAATACCAATTGATAATAATGCTTAAAGAGATGAGGATAATTTTAGTCTGTGAGTGGTAAATGCTATTCCACCCAACATTCCTGAAACCAATTCTGTTTCTCTTATAAATCAAGATTTAAATCATTGAGTGCAACAATGTTACTCCGTATTCATTATGGTTGCCAGGATTTCCGCACATAATCAATTATTATTGTGTTTAGGGTAGGACCCATAAATTAAATTTAAAATTAAGATGAGCAGTTAAACGCTGCAATGCACATGTTCATCTGTGATAATGTGGTGTATACGTTAATGCTATACATATATTGCTTCTCGGTAATCAAAATGAACAGATACATGAAATGAGCTAATGAAAGTTGGTAGGTATACAAATCACATGCTTAATGTTGATCTGACAGATTTAAAAAAAAAAAAGACATGAATGAAGTTGATTTGAAGATATAATTAATGCTCAGCAGGACTTATGGTGTTATCTATAATTAATTTACAATATCTTTTGCATTGGTAAAGATTATTTGGCTGATTCACACCGTCCACTGTCTAACCATTACTCCATAAAAAGGACCCTATTGCATAAGGTTATGTCTGGATTGGCCATTACAAAAACTAGAAAAAAAATTATAAGCATAGGTAAAAAAAGAACTTATCTAGCCAAAAAATAAGCTCGTTGAGTCTCGATCATCTCCTTTGTTAAATAAGTACCTAATTATATTATCAACAACCTATCGTACTAACACGCCCTAGATTGCCTGAAAAATAAACACATAATTTCAACATCTAATATCAAGATCAACTACCATAAGTATCAGCTTTATTAAGCATTGAATTGTTGATAGACCCTAAGTTAATTACACGTTATAAGCATGCTGTTTTTTATTTCCTTTAATGACGAGAAACCACCTTCAGCGACAAACCTCGAACCATATAAACCTTCTCGCATTGACCGGTTAAGGATGAAGGCAAGAATCGAATCCAGAACTTTCTATAAGCATGTTGTTGTTAGTTTGTGAGTGACAATAAAATATCATCCAAACGGATTCTTAAAGAGACTAGAATTAATAAATCCTATCTATAAAAAACACTATTGCAACTATGAAGTTGAATTCAATCAGACTGTATAAATAGGATCGAGAATATTTACCAAAAACTAAGTGTCAGTATCATCATATAATAACGAGGTACAGATATGTGATGAATGAGGCTGAATTATTGGCTCTCCTAAGCAAACAAATCCAAGAAGTTATGATAAACAAAAAATGAAGATACTACATGCCATGTGAGGTGCTTTTGTTTGTGTCAAGAGGGACCCATAAACCCTTTGAATCTTTGGCACTAATATATGGCAGATCTTGCATTATTATTATGAATGCACATGACATGATCGATTGAGGATCATCTTTCTTTCTATCTTTCTCTGGATTGCATTCATGATTCAACCAACATTACCGTTTCATTAAATTTATTACACCGCTCTCTAGTCTCTACTCACACGTACTGTTGCAAATAGCAAACCGCACCAAGAAAAGCAAGCTGATGATGATGGGCTTGGATTTTTGAGAAAGAAAAAAGGGTAATGTAGTAGTGGGGAAAATTAAGGAGCTCGTAATTTAAAAAAAAACATAGAAAATGTTAAGAGGTATCAAGTTCGATTATTGCTTTCGTCCTTTTACTTTAGTGAAAAATTAAGTCTTACAATTTTTTTTTTTCGCTTTATCGGTTAGTTTATGTGTCCAGAGTTTACCACAAAACGTAAATTCCTTGTTAAAATTGAAAAAAAACATAATTTAGGTTGTTTTTCTAAATTCAACCAATTAACTCGAATTGATCAAGTTGTTGGCGTGACCACATTTCACATATGACTATAAATGAGAGCATGAGGACTGAGTGAGGTTCACCAATATATAATTTAATTTCTTTTTGATAAGGTAAGAATTGGATAACTATATATAATTTATAGAGGATCACTAGAGTATTCTTTCAAACGAGATCCAACCATTGATTTTAGAATGTTGTTTTGTGCGTGTTAGTAATAAGTAATGAGTAATTTTTAATTATCGAAAAGGATTTGAAATGAGTCAGAATATTGAAGATAAACATCTCGATTTTCAATTGATAATTATAGATATTCATCAAATATCTTTTACATCCAGTAGGAAAACCTTCATTCTATATATATAAGAATAAGGTTTTTCACCGTCCTTCTTTTCATTGGATCGAGGTATATTTCTAGTTCACGAGTCTAGAATTTACTACCAAGGTATGTCCCTTGCCACATAGCCAAAACAAGAAAGGAAAAAAGTACTCTTTGTTGGCCCATCAACTTCAAGAAGCTATTTCAGGGAATGAGTCAATGGCCAAGACACTTGCATCACCATCACCAAAGGCCCAACGATATAAAATAGGAAATTGGTAATAGGTACATTTCCTAAAATGAATTAGAGTATTTTCTGACATAATTTGATGGAAATCGGGTCACATGCTAAAGGCCCAACAAGTTGATGGTTCACAATCACCTAATCAAATTACAAAACTTCATGCATATATTCAGAAAACATGTACCTTTTGGCTTTAACACAAACATTACATGAGTGATCATTACCACACGGTCCACACAGGTTGGCTTTAGGGCTGTGTAATCGGTTCAAACCGGACCGCCGGACCAGACCGGGAACCAGAATTCCCTAATATGAAGGTCCGGACCAAAATTTTCCGATCCGGTCCAAAATTGCACAACCTTAGTTGACTTAGTAGTAGCATGAACGTGGATGTTGAAAGGTTACTTGTTTCTGTTTTTTTACTTGGATGAAATTCAAGTTGACATAAGTATAGTGGTGGTCAACAATTATAGGTGACCACTATTTTTTAGAATTTATTTTTTTATTTTGGAGAATAGATTCGATTTTATAGCAACCCTGACTAGACCGGGGTTGAACCGGATCCAGCGGTGTCCGGTCGTTTTTAAACCGGCTAGTCCTGACTCGACGTGTCTTCCACTTGCTCTTTTAAATTCTAAAAACTGCATGAAGCCGCCGAGACATGTCAACGGTCAACTCCATCCTTCTTCTTACCTTTTCCCGCATCCCCAAAATTCCATCTATTTCGAGGCATCGTCTCGCCTTCTTCTTCTCGTTCAAATCTTTTCTGCTTTAGGTTCGGAGAACTGCTGCTCCAAGACCTAATTTTTTCAAGATAATTTCGATCGATCGATCGGCACAAGCAGTGGACTAAAGTAAAAAGAGAGAGATGTCGAATTTGTACGGAGATTTCAATCGGAAGATCGATTATGTGTTCAAAGTGGTGCTAATTGGGGACTCCGCCGTTGGCAAATCTCAGCTTCTCGCTCGCTTTGCTCGAAACGAGTTCAGCATCGACTCCAAAGCTACCATTGGCGTCGAGTTCCAGACTAGAACCCTTGATATCGATCACAAGACCGTTAAAGCCCAGATTTGGGATACCGCTGGCCAAGAAAGGTTTTCTTCTTCCTTCCTGATTTTTCTCCCTTTGTCGTTTAATTTCTCAGGTTATTGTTTATGTTCTGCTGTGTGATAAGTAGAATTAAGGAATTCGATGTGGAAGAGTGGATGTAGGAGTCAATTAAACCCTAATTAATCGTGGAAAAGTGTCTTCCTTTATGTGATCGGATGAAACTGGAACTAGATCCTCAATAGCTCTGATGTGAGATTTATCTGATCTGATCGCTAGTTGACTGCTCAAATCACAACTGCTGGTGAATGTTTTACTGTTGATTCTCTGTAGACTGTAGTAAGAAGAACTCACATGCAAAGTGGACTACATTTTGCTAGAAAATATGCACCATAATACATACTGATTGTTGAATCCAATGTGTTAAGGTTGGTTCAATGTTCACCATTTTAGCTGGAAAATATGTTTTTGCTCCTGAAGATAACTAACAGTAACATTTTTCTTGAAAATATGTGTACAAGTGGAGGAAATACAAAGCCTTACTCTCCTGACTATTGTTTTCAAACATACTATGGCTGATATCCAAACAATTCAGCTGGCTTTCTTTTAGTTGGTTTCTTTATAAATACAAACTCATGGCTGCTCTATAAATGAAAATGATCGGAATGCAATATCATACAGACCATAAGTATGAAACCCAGATTATCAACCTTACAGATACTAAGTAATCAAACCAGGTGCAGGACATAGAGAAAGTTGGTTAATTTCTTGAAGTAGTACTCTGACAAGAGAAGGTTGTTATGCATGTGTTATCTGCTTCTTTTGGCATCTACTGATTTTTGGTGATTTCAGATACCGGGCTGTAACAAGCGCATACTATAGAGGTGCAGTGGGAGCAATGCTAGTCTACGACATAAGCAAGCGCCAAACATTTGATCACGTAGCCAGATGGTTGGAGGAATTACGTGGTCATGCTGACAAAAACATTGTGATCATGCTTGTGGGAAACAAGTCTGATCTAGGTTCTCTAAGAGCTGTACCAACAGAGGATGCCAAGGAGTTTGCTGAAAGAGAGAATCTTTTCTTTATGGAAACATCAGCGCTAGAGTCAATTAACGTTGAAACAGCCTTCTTAACCGTATTGACAGAGATCTATAGAATCATTAGTCGGAAATCACTTGTTGCTAATGAAGAGTCAGACACTAAAGGGAATGCAACCCTTCTTACTGGAAAGCAGATCGCTATTCCTGGACAAGAGCAAGAATCTGCTGCAAGTAAGTTCAGTTGTTGTTCATCCAACTAATAGCCATTTGCATCCATGGTTGAAGTTGTTTGCAGATTTAATTGATTGTTTTTAAAAGCAATGTATTCGTCTTGGATCACATGTTTTATATTTGAAACTAGTAAATTTTACAAGGTAGAAGAGAACATTGTGCCTTTCCGTGCAAAAGTAGCTTCTTATTCAATATGGCAACAAGACCTAATGATCTCTGCCGAAGATCTATAAAAATACAGCTGAAACATAAAGCTAGAAAACATCATTTAACCTCTAATTCAATTATTATTGTAGCAACATCCTTGTTTATTCAATTTAGTAGTAAATCATCATCTGCATTCTCTTGCCTTCCATCCTTCACTTCCTTACCAGCTCACCTGCATCGAACCGGCAATCAATGAGAAATTAGAGAACCTATTTAGAATAACAGAATCAATAGAAAGAGAGAGATAGAATTGTTTTTACATGGTTCAAAGTTGGTGCTGCACTTGTCGGGAAGCTGCATAGCCATGCTTCGGTCCACGCCAGAAATCGGTGGTCCATTAACAAGTATACACAGGCAAGCCTGACCCAGAGTCTTGATTGCATTGCAACATGCATCGTTTGGGGGAATGGGGCTAAACGGGGCAACGGAAGCCCTGCATGGTATGAGTTGCACTAGTGCTGAGAAAAAGGTGCTTCCGCAAGTGTGAGCCTCTACCCCTTGCAGCGCCAAGCCCGTCACAATCAACGTCACCACCAAAAATGGGCTAACCTTGTTGTTCTTCATGTTGTGTGAACTCTTTTTGCCTTTTCAACTTCTCTGGGTTTTGGAGAGTTTTAAAGGCATTGATTGAGATCAATATTGCCTTTTTAGCCTGCCCATCTGCTCTCAGCTTCCATGCTTTCTCTACTCTAAACCTACCTGAAGCAGTTTGCAAATTCATATTGTGTGATTTCTACTGGAATTATTCCACGTAGCACGTCATGTATTTGTAGACCCTCTTAACACAAAACAGTATTAGTTGTTTGATTAAGTAGAACAATACATAGATCACATGCATTACTTGATAGATAGTTACAGATCGATTAAGGTTAAAGAGTTACTATTCAGAAAAATTTGGCGGTTTAATTACATGTACGTAATTAAGGAGAATGTCTGGAACAATTTTGTCACAAAACAACTGTCAAATCTCCCACCTTTGCTTAGTTTCTCTGGATTAGTCATTTACATATCAAAGGACATTTTATTCAATACAGTTCCTTTAAAGCCAGAGGTGGAACACATGCTTGAGAATTGAAACATAAGTAGAATAAAATGAATTATGTAATGTGCTCTGGTAGTCTGGTTTTGTCTCTGTCAAGACTCAAGGAAACCTTGCAAATGATTATGGTTATGTGATCTTTGGATAAATTAACGATTCAACTAAAATTACTGCATCCTCTAATACAATTTCATCCTTGCTTGCATTTCCTCCTCCCTCACTTCAGATGACAAATAAGTAGGTCATTCAACTAGGATACACAAACGTACAAAAGAATCTCCTACACCCTCAAAAATCAGCCAAAAATATCTTCTCTAAAATAAGTATGTTCATCATTCGTCTGAGCCTCAGGCGAAGACAAGAGCTGCTCGTAGTTGAGCTGCCTTGAAGCCTCATAAACAGCAATGCCAACACTAACAGAAAGATTCAGGCATCTAACATATGTTGAAACCATTGGGATTTTTATTAGTCCACCACCATAAGCTTCTTCATTTTGGCAGTCAGAAAGCGCTTCAGGAGGCAGTCCTTTTGTTTCTGATCCAAATAACAGCCAATCCCCGCGCTTATAGGTGATTTCCTACGGAAGGCATGAGATTACAGAACAATTATAATGTTGTACAAGAAGAATAGTAATCAGGGATTTTAAGCTAGAGCGTTGCAAATTCAAATATGAAGGGAGAAAAATAGTTCATTTACTGAAAAAGATATTAAAAATGTTACCCCTCCAAGTCATGAGTAAATTTACTAAATTATATCTGGATAAAACAATAACCTAAAATCATGTAAGCATAGCTATCAACATGACAGACACCATCATAAGCCCCATGCACATCCAAAGTCTGGCACATTAGTGATCATTTTGTCCCCTTGATTACTTATCTAGTTATCTGCTACTACTCCATATTTCTTTCTTATGGAGAAATATGGATCACATGTGTTCTAGTACAAAAATACGCCCCATATCAACTGAAAATAAAAGCCCCAAGGCTTGATAAACATTGTATTGAGCTTACTGAATGTATTTTTGTCCCTCTCTTAGTGAGCGCCAACAATCGCTTATCTCCCTCCTATTAAGAACACAATGTGTTAAATATGGGAGACAACCAAGAAATGTGCTTTGAATACTAAGAATGCTACCTGACACTGGAAATAGTCCCGGAACTCTAGCCATGAGCGATGTACTTTAACAACTACATAACTAATGTGTGAAGTCAAGCTTTTGGACAACATCTAGCAACAGATATATAAAAAATTTAACACAATGTGACCTTTCAATTTGATAGATCACCTGGATTAAATCAAGCCATCTGCATGATCATATACATAAACCAGTGAATATAACCAACCAAATTCAAATATTTGTGAGAGTAGAATCGCCTGTGTTCACGTTTTCATGATATAACAGCATAAATGAATACCATTATGAAAAATCATGGAGGATACGGCCAATAATCCAAACCAGCCCGCTTCAGTTTCACATCGTCCACTTGAAATCCCATAGGCTGTCAAAGGGAGCAATGGAGGAAGATAAAGCATATAAGCAATGGAGTATATATATACATATATGTTAAGCAACAGTATCAAAACACACTTCTAAGACTTTGATAGCACCTCAACCAAGTGCAATCCAACTGCTGATGCCGCACATGTTCTAGCAATGGACCCAACATTTCCAGGAATCTGGAGATGACAACAGAAAATCTAAGACACAACAAACCCTAGACATAGTGGACAAAATCCGAACCTCAATTTGAAATTTGTAATTGTGAAATGTGAGTGGATTTAAAATTAGACAAAAGGAGGCAGCGAGAACCTGAGGAGAAACCAGAACAACTTGAAGAAGCGAGTCGTGGAGATTCCGTTGGGGTGCCTCGACCTGGTCAACACTCTGATTGTTACACGAATGAGCTGCTCATTACACAAACAAGAACGATAAAATCATCCGTCAAATTTGCCAAATAGATTAGATTCTTCGTAATTTGAGGAGAAATTTGAAATTGGGAGATTACAGAGGGAGCAGGCAGGAGAGAATCGGCGTTGGAAGGAGGAGAGATTATTGCGATTGCGATTAATCCTAATAGTCGCAATCCCAGCAGAAGAACGGCATTGAAATCGACATGCGAATCCAAATGAAAGAGGGGTAACCGGAAGAGATATTCGATTGAATCTGATGTCGTTGAAAGGGCTTTTCAATTCCATTCTCCTTCTCTATTGTGCTTTCTCTCCGTAAACAATTGGGACTGTTGGAGAAGGGAGAGGTCCGAGAGGATTAGGCCAGCTTGGCTCCATAAATCGTTTTCTGTAAAACCCTGAGTGACGCAACCGCCCACTAGTCACACGTCACTTCCCACTCGTCTACTTGAAAGTAAGAAAAAAAAAAATCGGTTGATAATTTGATACATTCATACATTCGAGTTTTTTTGGTTTTTCGTTGAGAAAAAAATATTATTTTGAGTAGTACATCGAACTCTTGTAAGAGTTTAATTCGTATCCTTAATTCATTAGTTTATATTTAAATTAGTATATTTTCTAATGAAAAAATATATATTATATTTAATAAAATTATAAAACAATTTTAATTTAATAATAATTAAAATAAATTTAAGAATGACTTATATAAATATTAAATTAAATAATTACAAATTTTATATAGTGATTTGAAAAAATTTAAAATAGGTTTAAACATATTTTTAGTAGAAATGCTCAATGGGTTGACTCGTTGGCTCTCAATTTTTTTTTATTGACCCGCGACCCAACTCGTGGATTGCATGCTTTGCGGGTCCGCCGGGTCGGGTTACGTGTCGACCCATTTGACCCGCAATTTATAAGTTTATATAATAAAATAATTTTTTTATTATATTATTCGTACACATGTGCTTCGTTTTAATACATCCATTTTAATGTTGGTTTTAAGGTTTCTCTTCCATAAACAATTTTAGGCCTTCTTAGATTTGCCAGATCTATTGTATCGAGGGCTTAGATTTGAGAATTAAGTAAGACGTGGTTGGCTTTTTTTTTTTTGTTCTTTGCCTTTTTGGCTCGCCCGGTTCGATCGGTCGGACACCGCTCTACATCCGGACCGGGTACTTCATGGCCCCATTTTGGGGGAGACCCTCCCAATATCAATTTTTTCATACATGCTGCCAGTGAGATTCGAACTTCGAACCTCCTGCACAACACTTAAGGAGTTTAACACCACTTTACCACTAGACCAACTGAGTATTAGTATGTGGTTGGCTATTTTTAGTAGACGGTAAATTCAATGTATCATCCAAAAATCATACATGTTCCAAATTATGGCTTTCAAGTAACAATGAACTTGTACTCCATTCATCGAAAATAAAATGTGATCTCTTGATTTTCAAAATTTACATACATGTTCCAAATTATGGCTTCCATTTAACAGATATTGCTTACTCGTTTAGGGCTTGATGTTAATATATGGCATATTAATGATATTCGAGGTGATTTGTGGGGAGAAAATTCGACATTGCAATTAAGGAAGGGGATAACCGAGGAATGAAAGTTGCTTCATCTAGAAAGACATTGTCGACACTAAAAAGAGACAATTAAGAAATATTTACACAAGGTTGTGGTGCCAAATCAACAAAGTCTCGATGACATTTGATGAAAATAAAATCAATAAAATTCTATAAGTTGGGACACCATCAATTAACTATCTTCGCCGAATGTTCTTAAGCATGTTTATTTTAAAAATCAAAAGTAGTTGACATTTTATGATTGGAAGCTATCGCCAATGATCACGAATTTTAACAACCAAAGCCACTCGATGCTAATGTAACTCAATTGTGTTATATATAAACACAAGTGTGGAATATCCATTTATTAATATTGGAAATCTTAAAGGTTACAACAAAGTTGCTTTACAAAAGAAAACAACAACGATATATAAGTTAATTTGACAAATTACTTATTGATAATATTTAGTATAAATAAAAACTTAAAAATGTCATAAAAATCATTCCTTTACTTCGTGTACCATTTCTATTTGACAAGAGTCAGTGTAGCATTTCTTGGATGCTTCAATTCGCTCCAAGAGTGAATTATTCTTTTCTTTACTTCGTTTGCCCTTCATCTTTAGTTCCTGAGCAAAACTCTTTTACTGTCCGATGTTTTCAAAAAGGGACAGGAGATATCAGGCAAAAGTGTAGATGGAAAGAAAGATGAACAAGTTAATCTAAGAATGCTAAACAAGTGGAGAATGGATAGTCTCCATGATTATAACTAAACATATTAGCACCGAACTTCAAATTATAGTGAGTCGATGATCCAACAATTAGTACTTCCATCAAAAGATAAAGAGATTTGAAAATCCAATGTAGATGGAACATCACAAGGATGTGATTCCATCCGAACAAAAAGGAATACAACTTCCATCAGAACAAAAGAGAGAAATATAGACAGAACAACAACACTTATAAATAAAGTAACATAAGCAATAATAAAATTAAACTAGTGCATAATACAAGTATTTCATCTATTTAAGAATAATTATAAAAATAATTTTTTTTAAAAAGGTAAATATGACCTTTAGAGTAAATTTCAAAACATTAAATCTTTAGTCTTGAATGATACATTAAATAAGTAACGACCCAAAGTTAAATTAAGTAGTTGGTCAATCACGAAAAGCGATGCACATGAGTGCATGGCGGGAAATACATTACCCATCTCAACTTACCATAATGGCCCCGTCCCTACTCCATCCCCGCGTAATCCCAAGCGAAAAACGGAACGGTAAAACCCAGTTAGTTATAAAATTATTAACTATGTCCCATTTATTATAAAAAAATATTTAAATTAGTAATTTAATATTTTAAAATTTTAAAAAATCAAAACCAAAAATCATTTATAAGGTTTAAAACTGAAAACCATAATTATATTTAAAATTTAGGAGTATTATTTTTTTATTTTATAAATTAAGAAACAAAAAAACGGGGTCTAGCGGGCTGCCGGGCTGTCTTTAAACAGGCCCAAGTTCGTTCAACTGATAAACATCCCTAGGAAGGAAACCAGAGAGAGAATCAGGACGGAACGACGGACTCGGGAGAAAGAAATCGAATTCTTCACCGCCGCCATATCTTCTCTGCCTCGTCAAAGTACAATTTCTCCTCCAAAATTGATCGGTTTGAACTTGTACTTCTCAATTGAATTTTGTTTCCTCATGCCTTTATGTCAACCGTGGTTCATATTTCTCAATTGGAAAAGATCAAAGTTTCACTTGTTTTTTGCCGCTGGTGCCTGGCTGAGAATTAGCCCCCCCCCCCCCCCCCCCCCCCCCCCCCCCCCCCCCCCTACGCCCCCGACCTGCTCCGCCACGGTCTATACTTAAGTTCAATTTCTCATGCCTGGTAAGTGCTATTCTCACTTTGATTTTCCAATTTTTAGGACATGGCTGGCAAATCAAATAAAGGGAAGAACAAAAAAGCATCCCAGAATGCTGCTGCTAACGCTTCCCAACAAGCAGTTCTATCAGATGCTTCCCTGACCGAGTCGTATGTCCTTGTTGAGCCGGTTGCCCCTGCTGAGCCGGTCGCCCCTGTTGAATCGGTCACTCCTGCTGAGACAGCCGTTCCTGTTGAGCCTGCTGTTTCTGAGCATAATGACGTCACTTCTTCTGTTGAATCAGATGATACGAAACCAAACCTTACGGAACCCGAAGCCACCAACTCCACTGACCCTCCTAAACAAGGTGGTTAAATTTTATTTGTGCATGAAATTTGTACTTAAGAGCTGTTTTTTGTATTGCTTCCCTTGTGTTAACTAGAAAAGTTAGATGTGGTCATCTAGGGTAAAATTGTTCTAAACTAAAATACGAGTATGTTATTAGTTCGCATAAGAGTCAATGTTCCGTTTTTTTTTGGAGTAGAAAATCCACTGACTTATGATAAATCCGTTATTTCTGATCTATTAAATACCCATTTTTTGTATGTAATTAGGCCTTCGTTTGGAGCAGTGTGCCTTTAACTTAAGCTCATTGTGCCAAATGAAGCCTTAGACCTGATGACTTCAATTGGCATGAGCATGGCATTTCAATGTTTTCCTTATCTTCATAATGTAAAGGTTTTTGCCAATGGGTATGGCCCTTTAATTTAAATTTACCTGAGTTCTGTTCTCTACTTGTGACTATAAAATAATACATTTTCCTTGTTTTTTTTCATGTTTTTATATGTAAATTTGCTTATCATTTCTTGTCATGCAGGTGAACTTCATCTGTACCCTGTTCCTGTCAAGACCCTTGGAGGGGAGAAGCTTGAACTACAAGTAAGTCATCATACTGGACAATCCCTTTTCTACTTTCTGATCTTCAGTCCGAGTGTCCGACTACATTTACATGTACAATAGAGATTTTTCACGCATCTATCATTGTGAGCATTTTGTTCTCTTCACCCCTATCTCTGTTTTGACTGAAATGGTTCTGAATCAGCTGTTATTAAATTGGTCATGGTGTCTTAGTATTCAAATGATTGATTTTTGTTTTGTTTTGTTTTAATACTTACCAGTGAATCACATAGATGGTAGCATATTCAAAAGCCCTAAATTTTTCTTTGGTCCCATTTTGAAATGCACATAGGATGCCTAGCAGATGTGTTCATGGCCAAGTTATATGCCTATGGCTATGCAAAGTAACTATAGTATGCTAATGCAAATTCTATGTCTATATAATATTGTTGACACATAGTTTGCTTTTACCATCTCTTTCGTACCTAGACGATATGTCTGCCTACATGTGAATCCACTTATTGTCATTATTATTTGCAGTTAAATCCCGGGGATTCGGTTATGGACGTGAGGCAGTTTCTTCTTGATGCTCCTGAGACGTGTTATTTTACATGCTATGATTTGTTATTACATACAAAGGATGGCTCAACTCATCATCTGGAAGATTACAATGAAATATCTGAAGTTGCTGACATAACTGCTGGTGATTGCTCACTGGAAATGGTGGCTGGTGCGTTTGTTTACCTCTGTTGATTTACTTGGATGATTACATGCTGATATAAAGTGTATTTAGTCCATAAACTTATTTGCTTCAACAATCAGAGGTGACATTAAAGACATAAACTGTACCTCTGCCTTTACAGAAGTATGAATACAGCCCATATATGAAATCTCATAGCAAGTTAAATAATGTTAGGAAGTTTAAAAGACCTTGTAATGAAAACCAATGTTTCCTCTAGTTATTTAATCTTGTATACTGACACAATGATTATTGTTGTAGCAACTTACGATGATAGATCAATGCGTGCCCATGTCCACCGTACGCGGGAATTACTTTCTCTTCTAACACTTCACGCGTCTTTGTCAACATCCCTTGCCATGCAGCATGAGACAGGGCAAACTTCATCTGAGAGTTCGCGAGGTCTGGGATTATCAACCTGCTAATTTTCTACCTCTTATGCTGCTTTTTTAGTTGTTATCTTCTCATATATGTTGAGGTGTAAATCTTGATTGGTTTGTAGAAATTATTATATATTCTTTTTGACTTTGAGGCCATTTAAATTATAGGAAAATCTGAGTTTCCAGAGCTGGATGGTTTGGGATTCATGGAGGATGTTTCTGGATCTCTTAACAAATTGTTAACCCCATCTTCTCAAGAGATCAAATGTGTGGAAAGCATTGTATTCTCATCCTTCAACCCTCCACCAAGTTATAGGAGGTTGAACACTTAAACATTGTCACTCAGTACTGTGATTTTATATTTTTTTCTTATTTAATCTTTTTTTTTATCGTGTAAATCTTGAAATCATGACACAATTATGTTTGTCCAGGCTTGTTGGTGATTTGATTTATTTGGATGTGGTAACTTTGGAGGGAGGTAAGTTCTGCATTACGGGAACCACAAGAATGTTCTATGTGAATTCTAGCACTGGAAATGTTCTGGACCCTAGACCTTCCAAAACGGCCTATGAAGCAACTACCCTTGTTGGGTTGCTTAATAAAATCAGTGCCAAGTTCAAGAAAGGTTAGGGCTACCAAATTTCATTGGATGAATTGCATTGCATAAAAATTCTCTTCTCATTTAGTTTCTGTATCAACTTCTGTAGCATTTTATATGATTTTTATCTTTACTTTCTGTTTGATTCTTTGTTTTTAGCATTTCGAGAAATTTTGGAGCGGAAAGCTACTGCCCATCCTTTTGAAAATGTTCAGTCCATTCTTCCTCCAAATTTGTGGCTTGGGATGTACCCTATTCCTGGTAACTGCCCATCCTTGTCATTTGTATATGTTGTCATTTTCATTTGTATTTAACTTTCTCTAATTGTTTCATGCAGCATACTATTCTATCCCGTATAGAAAATTTCCCTTCATTTGTGTTCCGTTTTTATTTATTTGTGCATCTTTTCATCTAGATTAATGGGCGATATGTAGGTTAATTTTTAAATGATAAATGGTTGGCTTAAATCTCAATGCTACAAAGGATAAAATAGCGAAATAGGCCAACTCTACAACACAATTTGCAAGGATAGGGCATCTGTAATAAGTGACATGGTTCTTTGTCAAGCTTGACACAAAGTTGGCCTATTTCAGCTTATAACCTTAGTTATATATGCATTCAAGGATCTTTTTCTGTTCCTTGGATTCTTTGATTAATGTGTGGATTGGCTTCTTTTCAGATCACAAACGTGATGCGGCTCGTGCAGAAAATGCACTCACACTAACATATGGAAGTGAGCTAATAGGAATGCAAAGGGATTGGAACGAGGAGTTGCAGTCTTGTCGGGAATTTCCCCGTACAAGTCCTCAGGAAAGGTGTAATTTATCTCTGTGAACCTTGAATGTGGTGATGCATTAGATTAATTCATGACTTCTAGTAGCATTGTCTTATGATGTTTTTTTAATGTACCAAAGTCATCATTCTTATGATACATGTTTTTTTTTTCCTCTCATCACATCAATTCATGATTCCTAGTAGCATTGTCCTATGATGATTAGTTTACCAAAGTTAATTCTATTGATACATGGGTTAATTTCTCTTTACCTGCGTTTCAAATTTTGCTGACATGGATCTCTGATCTAGGATTTTGCGTGACCGAGCCCTATATAAAGTGACTTCAGACTTCGTTGATGCCGCAATAAATGGTGCTATGGGTGTCATCAACAGATGTATACCACCCATAAATCCTACGGATCCGGAGTGCTTTCACATGTAAGTAAAATTTGGAGCAGGAAATTAAATGATGTAAATGGTTCTTTATTTTGATCTAAATTTGAATGAGTGGAACTTTAAATTTTGCATGTGGTGATAATATGTAAAATTTTTATTTTCTGTTTGTGGCAATGATCTGTAAAATTTTTATTTCTGTTTGAGGTGTACTTGAGATGGCGGGTGATGTTTAAGTGAGCCCTTTACTTAAATGATATAAAATTTCATTTTCTGTTTGATGTAGCTACTAATTGTTTCATGTCTTTGACAGTGCTATCATGGTCCAATTGATTGTAGCCTGTTCTAGTTATGTTTGACTGACTATTGTTGATGATGAAATTTAGCATATTGACCTTTATTTTGTTATATTGTGTTGAATTATTGGTATGTGTTTTAGATATTGTCATTTAATCTTTGAGATCCAAGAAAGGAAAAAATAGCAGGGCCTAATATTCTTTGACAATGTTTATTGTGAAATGTGTATGCTTTTGCTTTCACTATCTGGCAAATCTTACAAATTTAGATGTTATAATATAAAATCTCCTTTCATTTACAAATTGTATGATAAATTTAGATGTGTATGCTTTTCCTATTTGATTTGGATGTGCTTCCTTCATAACAATATCTATGTGATTTGAAATGGGCTCACATGAAATGTAACAAGTAATGAAATATCATACAATTTGTAAATTAAAGGAGACTTTGTTTCACTATGGTGGTGGTAAATAAATGAGAATCGTTTGCACAGCTATAGGCAAGTATTTTGGGGATCATTTGTAAATACATCATTAGGTGGCTAATATTTCCTATTTATTACTAACACTGATAATCTGAATTTTCTTTCTTTAGGTATGTGCACAACAACATATTTTTCAGCTTTGCAGTTGATGCAGACCTTGAGCAGCTTCCTGGGAAAAATACAAAAGATGTTAATTTTAAGTCCAATAGTGTAAACTCCCGTAGTGCAACTGAAGCTGTGGAACAAGCTAATGGAACAATTGAGATTCCTGGCTGTGGGGTAGCTAGTGGATCTAACTCCGAGGAGCTTAACGGCGTTGTAGAAGTGACTTCTGATGTGTCTGCTGATACACAGTTGGCTGATAGTGAGCAAGCAACATACGCTTCTGCAAATAATGATTTGAAAGGGACCAAGGCATTCCAGGAAGCTGATGTTCCTGGACTCTATAATCTTGCCATGGCCATTATTGATTACAGGGGTTATAGAGTAGTGGCACAGGTATATCTCCTTTGCTCCTAAATTGGCATCATAATTTCTTTGCCATTTCTGTTGATAGTATCTGCATGGATTCTAATGTAAAGGGTATCTCTATTTATATGAACATTGGTGTGGAGGGTGGGTGACATTGTTTAATTGTTAGCATGAAACACTTATGAGTCTTTTCTTGGTTCATTACATTTAAACTAGGTTGTTTATATAATGGACTCTCTTTTTCTTTTGCTAGCTTGGGGCTTGAGCTTTTATTTTCATATACTGTGGCTTATGTTTTTGGTTTCAGAGTGTTCTTCCAGGCATCCTTCAAGGTGATAAATCAGATTCCCTTCTTTATGGCTCTGTGGATAACGGGAAAAAGATTTGCTGGAATGAAGATTTTCATTCCAAGGTAAGCAATAAAATAAAGAAGGGAAATTCCGGATGGTACCCCTCAGTTTTTTGCTTTTCCGGATGGTACCCAGAAAAAAAACTTATTTCGTGTGGTACCCCCGAGTTTCTATCCTAGTTCGCCCCATGCCCTTTCTTATAATTTTCTTCCATTCAAACAAATTTTTTCCATTCTTTTCTAACATGCATTCATTCTCTCCTGTTGAAAGAACATTCCTCCCGTAAGATCTAGTCTCAAGTAATTTATCTATCTCAATCTAAATTTTTTCCACACCTTTGCAACCCTACAATCATATTAGATTCCTAATTTAATTAATAAAATGAATAATCCGGATGGTTGTGAAAGTACATGAACTTGATTCCACAATAAAAACTATTGAAATATCTAAATGATGACTAATTAACCAACAAGTTTAGGAGCAGAGATCCAATAGCCACCAATAAATCTTGTAATGTAGTTGAACAGCTTCTCTTCTTCTTCACATGACCAAAACCCATATGAAAATAATATTGCAACAAAGAAGAGAAAATTGTTAACCCAAAGAACAAAAATAAGAGAATTGGTGTTTTCAAGTTGTGTAAGTTGTGTAGAGTGATGTGTGTACAGTGGTGATTGCTGAATGAATCGCAAATTGATAAAATTTGTTTAACTGGAAGAAAATTATAAGAAAGGGTATGAGGCGAACTAGGATAAAAACTCGGGGGTACCACACGGAATAATTTTTTTTGTGGGCACCATCCGGAAAAGCAAAAAACTGAGGGGTACCATCCGGAATTTCCCAATAAAGAACAAAAGTTCCTTTTACTAGGAAAATTGTCTTGGAAAATCCTTAATTTTTATGCAGTTTTAATTGTCATATGCTTTCTTTAGCTTGAAAAGATTAATAACAAACAAAAAATGCATCAAATAACCGTCCTTAATTCTTCACAATATATAATATGAAACATAATTGAGACAAAAAAATGCATCAACTAGTGTCATCTTCATAATTTGGGGAACCAACAAGTATTTACTTTCTTCTCACTGTTTTTTGTCCACAATATCTATTAGTTATGCTTTTTGTTCTCTTGGTTCACTGTTATGTTATGGGTATAGGTAGTAGAAGCTGCGAAATGTCTTCACTTAAAGGAGCATACGGTGCTTGATGGGTCTGGAAATGAGTTTAAACTTGCTGGACCAGTTGAATGTAAGGGCATTGTTGGTAGTGATGACAGGTGATGGTTGACTAAATTCTGAGACTTCTTTCATTGCACTCTGTAATTGTGTTTCTTATTTGGAAGTTTATTTGATTTTGTTTGTCTTGTCTGCTTATGATCTTCTATATTGACGATGACCTGGTGTTCTCTTGGCTACCTGTTTTGCGCACTCTCAATTTAAAAGCATTTCCTGTTGTCACAATTTAGGATGTTGCTTCATTTTTGACATGTATAATCTCAGGCATTACCTTTTGGATCTGATGAGAGTGACTCCACGTGATGCAAATTATGTTGGTCCTGGTTCCCGGTTCTGTATTTTGAGACCTGAGCTGATAGCAGCTTTCTGTCAAGTGAGTGTTGAACTTCAAGTTATACCTGGGGGTTTCTTTGAATTCTTTCTATATCTGATGGCTGTTTTATGGTTACAATGAAAAGGCTGAAGCAGCAGAGCGGTTAAAAAGAACATCAAAAACTGAAGAACATGTCCCTGAGGCCTCTGAATCAAATGAAAATCCAGATTCGGGTGCTCAAGAAAGTAATGTACAAGACAGCTTGGTAGCTTCTGAGGCTGAAGTAAGTGCATTTTGCTTTGTCTGCCATTGACTGACGTGCTTAAAACCCTCCAATAAGTTTGAAGCTGTAAATTAATTACATTCATATAGAGCCATAGTTTCAGCTGCTTTCATTATATTGCTTTATGTTTTGCTCTCTGTAGGAAGTGGTGAAACAAGGGGGGGAGGACAAGCCTGTAGAAGAACAAACTTCTGCCAAGGGTCAAAATAATGAATCTTGTGATCAATTATGTTTTAATCCAAATGTACTCACTGACTTTAAATTGGCTGGAAGTCCAGAAGTACGTATCAACAGCATACTAATATTTTCTAGCATTATTGTCTTTTCATTATATTCAAGGTTTGTATTCGAGTGAAAACTAAAATGTGAAGGAACTCACCAGGAGGTAGCTGAAGATGAGGAGAATGTGAGGAAAGCCACTTCTTATCTAAGAGATGTTGTGTTGCCAAAGTTTACACAAGATCTCTGTACACTTGAAGTGTCACCAATGGATGGTCAGACGTTGACTGAAGCTCTCCATGCCCATGGAATCAATATACGATATATTGGAAAGGTAAATGGCTGTTTCACGTAGGTCAACAGATTTTTTTTCGTAGTGCAATTGATTTTTATTAGGAGTTGATGGATACAACCCATTTGTTTTTAGCATTTCATACTTGAACTTTGATTACAATAATGTAAAAGCTTCTCCATTACCTTCATATGCCCATGATTAGGCATTTAACTTATCTAAGATCTACTCTTCACTCTTCAGGTTGCTGAAGGAACCAAACATTTGCCTCATTTGTGGGATCTTTGCATAAGTGAGATTGCTGTTAGAGCTGCAAAACATATTCTAAAGGTGATTTGCTACCCTGATTTTTTAAGGTCATTGCATGGTCCTTATGAAGTTATCCTGTTCATTGCTTCTGTTGTGATCATTGGATTTTATTTTTGTGTTCAAGCTTATACTTGCAGTTTATTTTTCTGTTTATATTCTTAGAATCTTAATACTGTACTGTAGGGTCTTTTGAGAGAGACAGAGGACCACGATGTTGGACCAGCAAATGCCCACTTTTTGAACTGTTTCTTTGGAAATTGTCAAGCTGCAGCAAGGATTGGTAATGGTAGTATGAATGCCAGGTCCCAAAAAAAGGTAAGACATGTATGAAGGATAAATTTCCTTAAAGTTTCCAGTTGTTTTCTATTCCTTTCCTTTTTCGGCTTTTATGTTTTAAGTAGTGTGAGATGTCTATTTATTAAGATAGACAGTTATTTCTTTTGGAAGGATCTAGTATGAACTGAACCATTAGAAGAACATTTTGCTTAGGCACGGTAGACAACTGAAAAAAACAATAATTCTGCATTCAGTTTTCAGTATGCAAAACTGGCCACAAGGCTTTAACCTGTCTTATCTAATAAATATCAAATGCTTTTCCCAGTGAAATTGATTCAACTAGGGAAGGAACCTAATTAAGCAAGAATTTCAACTTCACACGTAATGTATGTAATCTAGTTAACCACATTATTTGCAGTGTTATAATAGCACTTTCTTCATCAGTATTTTGAAACTGTTATATTCTAATCTTCCCCAATGGCAATGGTTAATTTTTCCCTCAAGAGGAATGCTACATTTAATGTTGGCCAGTATTTAGCGTTATACATTGAAAATTGTTTTGTTTGACAGAATGTATTCTAGTAAAACAAGCAACTGCAAGTGACAGTTTATGATTATCCTAAAAATAAGATGTAAATTCTACAGGAGCAGGCAGGTCAGCAAACCTCTGGCAAGTCTTCCAGGGCAAAAGGAAGGTTTAGAAATGGGACATCATCTAAAAAGAGTTTTTCTTCTTACATGGGCATAACTTCCGATAGTTTATGGAATGACATATCAGAATTTGCAAGGCTCAAATATCAGGTATACTCTAGGAATAATTGATGATTGACTTTTCTTGTATGATGCTATTGTTTTGACTTATGGATTTTTTTTTGGTTTGTAGTTTGAGCTACCTGAAGATGCCCAATCACGAGTAAAGAAAGTTTCTGTGATCCGTAATATCTGTCAGAAGGTGATTTTGTAGTTGATTGTTGTTTGTTGGTTTTACTTGTATGCCATTCTTACTGCAATACTTTCTCTATGTACACAAAATGACTAGGTATCAGTTCTTTTATATGCGCCTTGTATTTGGAATATACAAAATGTTATCTGCATCATTTCAAATAAGAAGTATCAAGTTAATATGAATTTGAGTTTATATGTAACAACACACTAGTAATTTTGGAGAAGAAAGAGATCTGATGGGAGAAATGTAATTGTCACTTGACAAAATTTAAAGAAATGAACAGCAAGTAATCTGCAAGTCCGCTATGAACAGGAAAGCAGGCTTAACCACAGATAGCATATGTTTGGCCTGTTTTCCTGTTCTTAGTGGACTTGCAGATTTCTTGCTGTTCATTTTTTATTGTGATATATCTTTATCGAAAAGGTGTTTATTGATTGGGCTGAAGCTATAAGCTGTGACTGTAGCTTCTGATATATCAAAAATCTAGAGTAGGTATTTGCATTCAATGGAGATTCAGATTATGACTGTCGAAATATATGGAAGTCTGTGTGATGTGCATTTGAACTTGCCTGTTAATTTTCTACACAAACTTTTGTCTGTTTTTGTTGCTTTATTTTTTCAGGAGTATGACTGTGGTCATATATTAGGCTCGTTGTTATTGTTTTTAACCATTTTGAGTTGGCTGGGCTATTATAGGTTGGCATTAGTGTTGCGGCTCGCAAATACGATCTTGATGCAGCTGCTCCTTTTCAAATAGTAGATCTTTTCAACATTCAACCTGTTGTGAAACACTCAATTCCAGTTTCTTCAGAGGCGAAGGATCTTGTTGAGACGGGCAAGGTTCAACTTGCTGAGGTATATGCAAACCTAAATTTATTTCTGTAAACTGCTTGTTTTATCTATTGTTGTATAGTAATGAAGATATAGTGGTTTAGAATGGCCTCTCTTTCATTTGACTCTACTTAGGTTTTCCTTCTTGACCTATGGAACTACTAGTCGGCTATTATTCCATAAGCTGTGATGATATAATGCAGCAAAAATGTTTTTTCCCCCTTTTCAAAGGCTGTTATTGGTTGGTCCATTGGGTTGCTGCAGTCCGCCTCACCATTCATTTACCCTTTTTTTCAATTGCATGATTGAAGAGATATTATGATTTAAATACCAATATTTTAAGGTTGACATGAATCCTAGTTTGTTTGGCTCGACAAACATAACCTTTTTTTGGCTTTACAAGAACCTCAGTGATCAACGACAATTGCTTCTTTTTTTGGGTTGTGACTTATCCCAATCAACTGCATATAACCTTTTTGGTCTTTACTTAAAAGAAACCAGGGAGAATTATTGGAAGATACACAATCTATTTTATACGACTAAAATCTTATCGTGTTTTTCTTTTGGGAATGTGTGGTTAACAAGTATTTAACTTTTATCTACTTTATTGGTGCCATTGTAACACAGGGAATGCTCAGTGAGGCGTACACAATGTTTTCTGAAGCATTCTCCATACTCCAGCAGGTATTCGATTGTATTTCGTCTTCATTGAACTGCTAGTGTCTTTTCAGGTGTTCACTGTAGTTTATTTTCATGTTTTGCAGGTCACTGGTCCTATGCATAGAGAGGTTGCAAACTGTTGTAGGTAATTATACAAATATTTTTTTTTCTGCCCATGCTTTGTGTGAAATGCCATTCAAACATGAAGATAGATTAGCATTGAGAGTAATCATATTATTAAGATGGTTTAAGAATATCAAAGACGAAGTTACCTCAGATGTTTTTGAAATTCACTGATTTTGAACAAGACACTTAGTGAGGATCTAACATTGAACTTAAAAGTATCCTTGTGGAAAGTGCATGTTTAGCTTGTTGTAAGAGGTGGGTTTTTTTAGTATGAGGCACTCATTCATATGAGGCCTAGACTTTTAAAGTAAAGTTCTTTGCAATGTAGTTTTCACAATGAATTTTAATCTTGGTGATAGGTATCTTGCCATGGTTCTATATCATGCCGGGGACATGGCTGGTGCCATAATGCAGCAGCATAAAGAACTGATTATAAATGAACGCTGCCTTGGTCTGGATCATCCTGATACTGCTCACAGGTATTCCCTTGCTTAATCATATGTTTTTGTGATTCTTCTTTATAGAAGTTTCAATGTAAAGTTAAATTGATTGTTTTGCTTATACAGTTATGGCAACATGGCTCTATTCTACCATGGTCTAAACCAAACGGAACTTGCATTACGGCATATGTCGAGGGCATTGCTCCTCCTAGGCTTGTCATCTGGGCCCGATCATCCTGACGTGGCTGCAACCTTCATAAACGTTGCAATGATGTACCAAGATATAGGAAAAATGGATACAGCGCTTCGGTATTTGCAAGAAGCGTTAAAAAAGAATGAAAGGCTTTTAGGCGAGGAACACATTCAGACTGCTGTTTGTTATCATGCGCTCGCTATTGCCTTCAATTGTATGGGTGCTTTTAAGCTTTCTCATCAGGTGTGTTTCTATTCAGCCACTAGTGTAACCAAGTATATGGATATGCTGTAGTATTATTTCGTGAAACCTTGATTTTATGTAAATTAGAACAGGTAAAATTGTAAAATTAGTTTTAACATTGGAGTTACGTTGTTAGATATGTGATCTTAAGTTTTGAATTGTTTAGATTTGTATTTGTTTTGATAGACTGAATTTTTTTTGTGACAGCATGAAAAGAAAACATATGATATACTTGTGAAACAACTTGGAGAGGAGGATTCTAGGACACGTGATTCGGAAAATTGGATGAAGACGTTCAAGATCCGCGAGGTGCATACATTCGGTTATTATAGTATATTGTGATTTATTATTAATCATTTTGTGATGTCCTATCCTAATGATTCATTCCGCAACAGATGAATGCACAAAAAGTCAAGGGGCAAGCAATGAACGCAACTTCGGCTCAAAAAACAATTGATATTATTAAGGTGATTACCCTATATACTCTAGCTTTCATGGCATTCTATTTCATTTTATTAATGTAGCTCGGCTGCTCAACACAGGCAAACTTGTTAGTGATAATTCAGTTTTTCTATACTATGCTCTCGGAGCGTAGGATTAGAATCATTATTTTGACATATTTGCTTACATTTTATTTAATTAGGATTTAAACTTTTTAATAGGGTTTATGTTTTTCAACTTAGACCTCACGGTCATTGTTCTGAAAATCCTGCCCAGGCCCCTGGAAGGTCCCATCCCATCTAGGCGTCCGTCTAGGACCCGCCTTGGCAACCGTTCGGACCGTCTATGCCCTAGGCGATCCGCCTAGCGTTATTTAGAAAATTGGTCACAATTTCTAAAAACGGGATTCTTGGCGCAAGATAGAAAAGCTGCTCATGATTAATAATTTTTCTCTATAGCCACAACAGAAAAGGACATTGTGACATTACTAAATGTTTCGATTCTTGTAAAACTACCTAGGCACACCCGGATCTGATCCAAGCGTTCCAGGCAGCAGCTGCAGCCGGAGGAGGATCTGGAAGCTCTAACCCTTCAGCTGCGTCAAACAAATCACTGAACGCGGCTGCTATAATGGGGGAGGCAGCGTTGCCCCGAGGAAGAGGAGTAGACGAACGAGCTGCTCGGGCAGCTGCTGAAGTACGAAAGAAAGCCGCAGCAAGAGGGCTCTTGATACGCCCCCATGGCGTTCCCGTTCAAGCCTTGCCGCCTCTTAATCAGCTTCTCAATATCATCAACTCGGGCGCGTCTCCTGAAGTGAATACCGCTAATCCCGAGGCAACTGAAACCTCTAACCCGCCCGCTAATGGAGAAGCGGAGCCACAAAATCAAGCTCCGGCGGGTCTTGGAGCGGGCTTAGCTTCATTGGAGTCCAAGAAGCAGAAGACAACGAAGGCCAAAGCTTGAAAGTAAGTTTGTCTAATTTTGACCATCCTTTTTGTTTGGTATAGGTCGCCATTTTTATGCCTCGATCTGTAGTAGATTAGGGCAAAGAACGTTTTTTGTTTTGTTTTAATGTGGCCTCAGAAATAATTATTGTGCACAACTCGTAACTTGAAACGCATTTGTTCTTGGTATTAGAGATGCTTGCATTTGTTTTGTTTAGTGTTATTTTGACGAATAATCTCTAATCACCATTGTAGGTTGTTTTTTGTTATGTTCATGTGCAATTCTTTTTCTTGATGGAAAAAACATGTTGGATAAGAAACACCAAATAACTTATAGTTTGATTCTGTCAAGTGAATTAGACGTATTTTAAGTATCCATTTATAATAAACTATTAGGGTTGTAAATAAACCTAGTCGCTAGAAATTTGGTGTTCGATTTGGTTAATTTTTGTTCATGTTTGGCTCGATTTGTAAATGAGCTGAGCTCGAGCACAATTTTAAGGCTCGAAAGATAAATGAACTGAACTTGAGTATTAGATAACTCGACTTGTTTATTCATGATCAAATTCGATTATATGCTCATGAGCTTGCGAGCTAAGTTTATGTTTATTTTCATTTTTCTTGTGGTCACATGAAAAAACTTAATGAGAGGCTTGCGAGCTAAATTTGAGCTTGGTGACCATTTTAATGAACCAAGATCAAACAAAAATTTGAGCTCAAAACAAGCTTGTGTTCGAGATCGAACTTACTTATTTTTTAATTGAGTCGAGCTTGAGCTAACTCAAAGTTAACCGATTACAACCCTATAAACTATTGCTTGTGTTTTAAGGAAAAAAAAAACTATTGCTTTGTTCTAAATAGATAAATAAGAGATGAAAAAGCTATTGCTTGTACGCTGTAGCAGTAATAAAAATGTTCGGTTATGTAAATGATGTCATGAATTTGGCATGGTAATTAAATCATAATCTACTAATTACGTTACTTCAGGCTAATTCTGATCGTCACCGTAAAAGCTTCTAACTCCAACCAACAGCGTACAACGGCTTTCTCTATTGAGGGAAGAGTAAATATCTGAACTTGTTTTAACTAACATTTAATCAAATAGGCAATTACTTGTTTTAAGTTTTAACTAACATCAAAAACTATTTTAATTAATAATACAAGTTATTATTTAAAAGTTTGACATTATTTTATTCAAGTAATACCACGTGATGTCGTGATGCAATTTTTTCAATTGAAGAACGACGCAAGGAACATACTATGCAAGGGTGTTATAAGAAGAGCAAAAAAAATGTCATTTGGAAATTAATAGTGCTTAATATATTGGAAATGGGAAGTTTTAAATCAATGGTAAAATGTTAGTAGATGATATAAATGGGATCCGAAAGAAAAACAATAGTAGAACACATACAATCGTCAAATCAGATAAAAGTAGCTAATTGATTGGAAAGTTAAAGTCATTCAACACGAAAGACTAACACGTAATTAATTAATGTAATTGTTACTTAGCAAATCAAACGATCTTTTGTTTAGGTTGAAATTTACTTGTGGTATGTATGTGGTTGTTACTGTTGGACTTGCTTGTCATTCTTGTAGATCAACATCATCATCATCATCCATCATGGCAAGTTCACAAACAATCAACAAATTAAAAGTATGGGCTCTTGTTTGTTATTTTCATCTACATTTAGACTGTTTGAAATTTTGCTCTAGCTTAGTTTTGTTAAAAGTTAATCTAGCTTGGTTTTCCGGTGCCAAAGCTTATTGCGTATGGATTGGCAAGGCCAATTCTGTCATCTCTATCTTGAGGCTAATAGTGTTGTTGATTTTTTTTTTAGCTTTTACTTATAGTCTAGGTTTTCATGTACGTATTGATTGACTCGCCGGAGGATGTTATAATTTTTATGTTTGATGATGTAAAGGATCGAGCTATCCCTCACTTGATTACTACATAACCCTTTTTCTTAATTAATAAAATTCTCCCTTAAGGGGACGGAGAGTGTCGCCTCTCCTTCAACACAAAAAAAATTCATCAACCTAGCTTGTATTATATGAATAAAAGTTTTCTTGTTATAAACAGTAAAGATCGATATACAGATTTACATGGTTCGTTAACAATGTCTTACCTATGTCAACGGGAAGAGAATCACAATATTTTATTATGGAGGCGAAACAAAATAGATTATAAAATTAAGGTGTTTCGATCACGATCAGTATTTACAACGAGATCACCATCGTGGGCGCTGCCCTCGAACTTCCTACCATGGGGTTCCGCTCCTTGGGACCCCTGGTATTGTCGAGGCTTTGCCCTCGAACCCCTGACGAGTACCAGTCAACAACAAATTCAAGGGATATTAACATTTTTTTTAATGAAGGGTTAAACTTGCATTACTAAGCAAAGAAAAAAATAAAAAAAAATACTAAGAAGGAAGAATCAAAATCTCTTCATTCCAGCATACTTGAATCGTCCTCAATCACTTCAGCTTTGATATGATCGATTGAGCTGAATTTTGTATGATTAACTTGATAAAATAAGAATTCAATTGGTACTCAATGGCAAGTTTGAGGCGGGAAGTGCACGTAAAGATTGATTAAATACATCACATCGAACATATTTTAGGCAAAAACTAAATAAAAGGATGATTGCATTAGGATTAAATATGGCTAACTTGATTTTGGTATGAGCCAATTCCACTTGTCAATTTTGCAGGTGGATAAAGTCATTTTATTTTTTGGATGACAATTATCAAGGTCAAAATTGAACCGCACAATATGGAGGGAGTGGAAGTATTAGGTTGATATACTAAAAATCATTTAAAAATTAAAACTAAGTATAATAATATTAATTTTAACTAATATCATATAACTAAATGAAATAATAATATTAATTTTGAAGGTATATTATACCAACTAATACATTTTTATTCATCATCATCATTAAGACATTAACTCAGTCTAGGGGGTTAAGATGAGAATACTCTTGCCCAAGGAAAAGGGATACGTCCGATAGAAACAAAAAAACTGAAATTCAGCTATGTGATATTAATAACTGAATTTAGCTATATTATACCAACTAGTAAATTTCTAAATATTTGCAAAATGATAAAAGTAGTGTGAGGCTTATTTTGGGTACTTCATCCATGTTAAGTTATTAACAATACTCGGAGAATTGATCGATATATAGAGGTACTGATTTTACAACTTTTGGATGTTTTAATTTCACGGTAAAACATACCAAAAGTTGAAAACCAGATAGAAAAAATACCCAACTTTGTTTCATACACACCTAGCTAAATTCACCCACCTTCCCTTAGATAGATAATTCACAGCTGCTGTCAAAATTCAAACGGGCCAAATTTACTGTTTATATCTATCGAACAGGAGTTTCCAGTTCTGGTACTATGTGATGATTGACCTATAAATAAAAATAACTTTTCAAAATCCGATTTTCTAGTCTATGTATATGGTAAGAATTTTAATCTTGATAAATTTGAATATTATTTGTTAATTTTGATTTTTTAAAAGGGTTCATTAATTCTAATTTAGGAAATAGCTTTATAATAATTTCGAAAATGGGAATTTTTAATGTGTGCCATAAAGATACTAGTTTTGGCAAATTTGATTATTGTTTGTTAATTTTATTTTTTTTAAAAGGGTTCATCAATACTAATTTAGGGAGTAGTTTTGAGATAATTTCCAAAATTAACATGGTTATTGTGTGCCCATGGGTACACATTAGCCGAACCGTTCCAAAATTAGTATTGTTATTGTGTGCACATGGATACACATTAGTCAAACCCTTTAGAATTGCTTTAACCCTCAAATTTTATCTTTTTTTTAGGTCTAAATAAAAACTTATTCTACTTGATATTTCAATGTTTTGGCTTTTATTCTGGATACTCCTCTTCGGTTTAAAATGTATTTCCTACATTGGTATTAATGAACCCTTTATAAAAATTAAAATTAACAAAACAATAATTTGATTTATCAAAAATAGTACCTTTATTGTGTGCATGGGCACATATTAAAAATTTCCTTAGTTAAATTCAAGCTCATCATTCCTCATCTTTTTTTTGGCTCAATACATCATTCCTCATCCTTAAAATAATATGATTCAATTCTTAAAACACTCAAATTCATAACCAAACTACATCAATTTAAATGGTAAAACAATCTTTCACTTAGAGTCAAACTAGTATGTATTCCCGTACTCGTACGAGTTTTTCTTAAACAAAATATTAATAATAAATATTTTTAAATATACTTATAATCCGAGAAAAATAATTATGTTCTGCGTAAAAAATAAGACAATTATCATATAACTAATAAAGATCTTTTTATATAAGGTAACAAATCATTGGATTATAATAATAACCAAATTGGTAAGAAGATTGCTAGTAATATACTGCTACAAAGATAACTATTCAATTAAGATATCTTAGTTAAAAAACGATTCTATCTAAAAATAAGTAGAATTTGTAAATAACATAAAAAATATGCTAATGATCTTCCTATCTATCATATCCAAAAATAAAAGATTGTTTAATAATGAGATTTTTTATCCTATATTCTAAAAACATGGATAAGAATTTATCATATCTAATAATAAAAGATTATTTAAAAAAAAGGTGATGTGGTCCAATCTAGCTAAAAGTGACATGTGTTGTTTAATAATTTTTTTAACTTTAGCTTTAGGTTATAGTTACGATTCTACTAATTTAAAGGAGAGAAACACAACGACGAGTTTAAATTTAACTAATTTAAATCAAATAAAAACATCACAAAAAAGTGAAAACCAAGAGGAATAACTTTTTTTACACAAAAAAAAGGACAAAACAAAGAGTACTAAAAGGAATATTTTCCCTTAAGTTTCCAAATATAACATTCTTATCCTAAGCTAGAAAAACCATTTGATGTAATAATCTTGCGGCTGGATATACAATTTGTATAATGATTATAATTTGCTTAATTAGAGTAATCACGATAATTAATTTATATTGCGAGTTTGCGACCCATGGCGCAAAAAGAAGAAGAATGGAGTGCACGAAACCGATGCATATACAGGATCAAGAGTCGACCCATACCATACATTACGGTACATGAATTTGTATGGCATAAAATGAATGTTACGTCATAGTTGATTATCAATTCCTCTAAAGCTACCCTTAAATAGTTATTTTAGTTCAATTGTGTAACTCTATTTTATCCGTTATTAAGTTATTTCATTGGTTTAGGGGCATTTTCATATTCTAATACAAGTTACAAAAAACTGTGTCTAACTAATTAGAATACACGTTATCGATGAAGTCAATAGGGTCAAGACACCAACTGCCATTTCAACGGCTGCCACATAAAATGTTTTTCTGTTTTTGTGATGGATATGTCAAATTCCGGTGGATCAATACGGACGGAGGGAAAACCCGTCCCAGTGCACATGTACGCGTAACAGGTCTAACACATAAATGAATTTTATGAAGTTTTATGCTTTCATCTAAAAATCCTCAATTTCGTAATGTGAGGTAATTATCTTTTCACATACCCCTCAAGTGATATTCGGACCAGATTAGTTGTCACTTGATAACATTAAGAATGAGCTTGTAATCTCCTGGGGGTCTTGTTTCACTTATTTTGGACGATGTTCGAGGTAGGGCTTTGCCTTGCCCCGCTCGCGTGTAGTCTTTTTGTTCTTTTGTTTTAGTTCCCCAACCAGCGTTTGTTGCCATTCGTTTCACAAAAAAGAAAAGAAAAAGAATGAGCTTGTAACAAGAGGAAGTCATAAGAAATCACCTTCGTCATTTTTATTAATCTTTGTTCTTAAGGATGAAAGAATGAAAGTTCAGGAAAAAATATGAGAGAAAATATATATAAATAAATTACATTTATCAATCTCACTTAGCATTTTATCTGTTAAAATTCAGAGTATATGGCAATTTTTTTGGTAACTACCATACATATTTTGAAAACTTGTTTTTTTAGGTAATAAGGTGAAATTTCCGTTTTTTTTTACATCATTCGTATGTGAGGATCCGATAGAGTTTTGAATAAATGTGAAAATATCTAAACCATTAAAATGAAATTCAATGTTTAAGATATTCGATCTCTAGTTTCTCGATCTCCATAGTCTAATTATCTAGGCATTAATGAGTACAAGTGTACAACTAGGAAAGTTAATCTTGTAATTAATTAGCATACTTTAATTGGACCCTAAATTTTAGTTTTTTTTTGGTAGAAACCCTAAATTTTAGTTACATATGTGTAGTTGTTTGAGCATTAAAAATTTCATTAACCAATATAGTAAGTTGAAAACATAATAAACCATATACCTAGAATCATCATAACTATCATAACTATAGTAAGTTAAAAACATAATAAACCATATACCTAGAATCATCATAACTATCATAACTAAAATTTAAAGCGGAGGTTAAAAAAATTATTAAACACCACATGTCACTTTTTGATTGGACCACATCACCCCTTTTCTTAAAAATAATCTTTTATTTTTGGATATGATAAATTCTTATCTATGTTTTTAGAATATATGGTACAAAATCTCATTATTTAACAATCTTTTATTTTTTGATATGATAGATAAGAAGATCATTATGATATTTTTTAATGTTATCATACTAATTCTAGAATATGTATTTTATTTTTAGATAAAATTATTTTTTAACTAAGATATCTTAATTGATTATTTTTAATTGTTTATATTTATATGTTAAATGAAACAATCCAAATATTGATTTATTTAAATATCTTTAAGTAAATTAATTTTTATTTATTATTTTTAAAACCCGTACAAAATACGGGAATCATACTAGTTTAATGTTAATATACGTAGTACTATATATACCATGCTCGAGAAGATTTTTACCACTAAAATGTGCACAAATTTACCGAGTATCAAATATTCTCGTGAGGGAAAAACAGATATTTTGTAATCAAGATATATATTTTCTAAATTGATTTAATTTATAATCTTCGTTAGTGAATCTCATTATTCTATCTTCTATCATATTTCTTATCTTCTACATAAATTTTAATAAGATAATTAACAAATCAAACAAGAGATCAATAAAATAGTTAAGCTATAGTACAATTCACCCGGATATTCACTTTTTTCTATCTTTATCAGATAACTAAATCTTAATCTTATACGCTTTCTTCATACAAAAATCGAAACTCATAATAACAATAATAAATATATAAATTAAATCAAATAGCTAGAATCGAGTTCGGCAGATTACAAGATAGATAGCTTTTCGTCTCAGTCTAAAATTTCTATCTCCTAACACCTCTAGAACTCGATTTTAACTTCCCTATAAATACAAACCCTTAAACAATCAACCACATATCTCAATTCTAAGCTCGATCGATCGATTGATCAATCGAGATCAATCAAGAGTTAAGAAAAAAAAAAAGAAGGAAAGATGGGAGGTTTTAGTATGAAAGTGTTCATGCTTTGCGTACTTGTTACAATCTCTTGCTTTGCTACAACTAGCATGGGTTTTGCCGTTAACCCACCACCTTCACATTCAACTAACTTAGATGAAGTTTATGGCTCACCAAACTCTCCTCACACCATCCCTTCCGATCCCGATTCCTCGGGTTTCGCTCCGTCGAGTTCTCCTGTCGAATCGGAGTCCGTCGAGTCGTCGTCGTCGTCGGTCTTCATCAACGTTGATAACTTCATACACAAAAGTGACAATGGTGACCATACCAAGGTACGTATACGTTTTCATATGCATGCATTCGATAAATGTCAGACCGATCGAACTGGGCGAGAGATTAAAAAAAGTGTTTGTTAATGATGTTTTCGTACTAATTAATGTTTATTAGTTCCATACATGTTGCCACGTTCGAATCTCTGACAGTGTGTATGGAAAGACAATAACTTTGACAGATCAAATTGGGCGAGAGATTAAAAAAAAGTGTTTGTTAATGATGTTTTCGTACTAATTAATGTTTATTAGTTCTAAAATTTGCTTTTTTTTGTTGTTATGTAGGGGTTTAAGAGGGCTTGGAATAAGGCTTGTGCAACACAAAACGCGGTGCTTGTTGTGCCTAAGGATAAGACTTACATTGTCAAGCAACTCACCTTCTCTGGGCCTTGTGTTTCTGATCTCACTATGCAGGTAATTATTTAATTACTAGTTAACATGGTTAATTGTAAAAATTGTACGTGCATATGTTTTGATAATATACCATAAGAAATTATAAACCGTATTAGTTCGTTAAAGATGATAGCTTTTGTAGAGGGTAACATATATACATGTGATTATTGTTACTTTGAATTTATAACAGATTTTCCTTTTAGAGGGATCACCTTTTTTGTCATTTAATTTTCGTATATGAGAGAATATTATTCATGTTTATTCAAGGGAATTAAAACCCTAAGTAAATTACTAAACACTTTTTTTTAAATACTAATCATAAATAAATACAAACTAATAAATTATTATGCATAATGTAATTATTGCAGATCCATGGTACAATCCAAGCTTCGGACAACATGGCCGACTACGCACAAGATAGACGACACTGGATCATGTTCAAGAACATTAACGGTCTAACCGTCACAGGCGGCGGAACCTTCGACGGCAAAGGTGCAATTTGGTGGGAAAACTCTTGCAAAATCAACAAACATCTTGTACGTATTATAACTTATATACACACCTTTTTTTCTTATAATAACATTATTTACAAAGACTAATAATCTTAATAATTTTTTTTACAGGCCTGCAAACACGCTCCAACAGTAAGCACACAATTTTCCCCTTTTTTCCCCTTTAATTATCTGTTTTAATTAATTAGAATTAATGTCTTCTTTCCCTTTAATCATCTGTTTTAATTAATTAGAATTAACGTATTTTTCCCTTTAATAATTAGAATTAATGTTGAATATTTTATATGATGAATTAATGTCTTTTTTCCTTCAATTGTCCGTTTATTACAATTAATGTTGAACATAATATTTTCTATTTTAATTAATTGGAATTAATTGTTGAATATAATATATGATCAGGCTGTGACGTTCTACAACTGTATGAACTTAGTGGTGAATGAAATAATGGTGAAGAATGCACAACAAATGCACCTAACCGTTGAGGAAAGCGTCAACGCGAAGCTTATAAAGGTCAAGATTTCATCCCCCGGCAACAGCCCAAACACTGACGGCATCCACGTCACCGCCTCCAAAAATGTCGTCATTCAGAACTCTCACATCGCAACTGGTAACGGCCCAATTCAACAATAGCCGGCCCAATAGGCCCAATTAACACAAAAACTTACCGTTTGTTTTTTTTTATTTTGAATTTTTGCAGGAGACGATTGCATATCAATCGTGAGTGGGTCAACTGATGTCCACGCTTTTGACATTACCTGTGGACCTGGCCATGGAATCAGGTAATTTACAACGTTAACTACGGAGTATTAAACAATTTTTCGGGTCGGTTTTTATATTTTACGTGTCGATTTAAGATCCATAATTAGGTTTTTACGGTAAATAAAATTGGGGGAAATTTAATATATTGTTATAAATATTTTATTTTTAGTATATGTTAATATTAGAATGAATATGGACTTATGCTCCTATATTTTCAATCGGATATAGTAATACTTTTCTCATGAAAAAAAAACTCAAAATTTCAAAATTATAACCCTTTTCTTTTGCAAATGTAGTATTGGAAGCCTGGGAAAAGACGGAGAAAAGGTTCGTGTTTCAGGCATACATGTTAACCGAGCAACACTCACTGGAACCACCAATGGTGTACGAATCAAGACATGGCAGGTCAGTTTTTTATTTAATATAAATTTTGAACAACATTGATATAAAACTTTATTGTATAGTTTCATATACACGAAGTAACGCCTCATTTTTGTGTTACAGGGAGGATCAGGTTACGCAAGAGACATTTTATTTTCGAATGTGATGATGCATAACGTGAGCAACCCCATCATCATAGACCAAAACTATTGCGACCAAAAGAAGCCATGCTCCAAAGCGGTAATCTCGTTATAACAAATTCAATCGATTTTTTTCTCAAACCGATTGTTGTCGAAATTGTTTCTAAAAACTAAATCTTGTAACGAAAAATGGGCAGAACTCGGCGGTTCAAGTGAGCCAAGTGACCTACCTAAACATCCATGGGACGAGCAAGAACGAGGAGGCGATCCAATTCGATTGTAGCGAGAAGTCGTGCAAGGGAATATCGCTGATTAATGTGGATTTGGTGAAGGAAGGAACGAAGGATAAGGCCAAAGCTGATTGCAACAATGTGAAGCCAAGGAAGGTTGGGAGAGTGTTTCCTTATTGCTCATGATCAAAGAAAAGATACAAGAATTGCACCTTTTAATTTACATTGTACAAAATATTTTTCTGATTTTATTAGGGTTTGCTGATTGCTTGAGCTTAGATGATCGATTTCTGTGATGTATAGACTATATGGTGTTCAAGTTTTAATCATAGATTTTTACACTTGTGAATGAATATATGATATGTTTCGTTTTATCAGTTAGTTCTAATTATGGGCCATTCATGTGTGATGATGCTTATTGGGCCATGTATTTCCCAATTTGGGCTCTTACTGCTTTTATGGGCCCAATTTTCAAATTTGTGCCAAGAAAGAAGTTCAAAAAACAAAGGAGAATTGATAATTGATAAAAAATTCCTACAAATATATGATGTATAGGCATCATGCCTAAGCTATTGTTATGTACTTAAGGGTTCCCAGTGTTGCCTCCAATATTAATTGCAAAACTTATTATAAGGCAAGGAACCGAGGAAATAGTAATTTAGTTTTGCTTAAATCAAATGAGCTTAAATAGAATATATAGATAGAGAGAGAGGAATTACAATTACCTCACCTTAGAGGAGATTAGTGGCGGTTTCAATACATAGTGTGACTATTTCACTAGATTAACACCTTAGGTTTGTGTATACTAATCTAGGAGTATTGATAGAGTTATTAATGTTTATTTGGAATTTGTATTCGATCACCCCTAATTTAGTCAGTTTTCTGTTGTCTTACCCTATGATCGCGTTATACACATGTGTTAAGTCTATTTTAATATGTGAAATTGTCTTTGGCAAATCTTTAGCTTCTCTGCTCAATGTTTGTAACTTTGCTGCTTGTTTTTTTTTTTTTTTTCCTTTTGGTTGTTTTTCAATTTCTAATCGATTTATCCGGCTACTAAGTTCCGTCTCAGCCTCTCGGTTTATGGCATATTTATTTTGTGTCCAATGGATGGTCCAAGTCCAGGTCTTTGTGGGTTGGCATGATATCGACATTATGCTTTTTTTTTAAAAAAAAGGAAATTTTAAAAGTGTGTATATATAATTATATATATATATCGACATGATGATTAAACATGTGTGATTGTGCTATTTTTATAACCAAAGGGCTCCATAAGATAATAAGCCACTACGTCGGCCTATCCATAAACAAATTAAGAAAACATAATGCTGATGATTATTAACTAAATAAAGGGACAAAATCTTCTTTTCCATGTATAATAAACAAGGCCCGATTTATCTATTTATCAAAATCTTTGTGAAAGCGCATGCGAAGCCAACTTTCTTACGGAACTCCGTTTGTATTTATATGTATCCGGTGTTCTAAAAAACGCTAGATAGAGAGGGACGATTTAGCATTTAAACAATTTAAATGGGTGTCCAGATGGATAGATGACCTCCTAGACGGACTGAAATGCTAAGCGAACTAGCACCTTTCAACATCTAGGCGGAGATTTTTAGAACAATATATGTATGTTGGGCTAACACATGCATAAATCATACGAAGTTTTATTCTAAACGCAATAAACAGTAAAAGAAGTAAACTAAAAACATATATACTAGACAATTCAATCTCAAATTTTAAATATGAGAAATTGACATCACATCTTCAAGGTAACAAGTTCATCTCAAACTTCATTAGGCGAACATATAAATCTAATGATGTTTTATTGTTCAAGTGATAGCTGACCAGACCAAGTTGGCACTTGACATCAAATCTTCGAATCGACAAGTTCATCATCAATCAAGTGTAACGATTCAAACTGAACAGATTTTGATACCAACTCAGTTGCTACTTCACATCATGCATGCATTTAGGCTGACAAGTTCATCAACTAGGAGTCGGGACCTAGTGTTTAAGACCGAACATGTTTTGATATCATATTAAAACCTGATAAACTAATATTAAAGAAAGAGATGTCTATCTATATGAATATATAGGTTAGGCCTAACACATAAATTAGTAGAGTTTTATTTTAAAATTAATTGACAATAAATAATAACTAACTTATATATTAAGTAATTTAATCTCATATTAAGTAATTACTTATTCTTCAACCAAAAAAAAAAGTAATTACTTATTCGTTAAAGGTGCGTTTGAATCATATTTAATAATACATAAATTACATTAAATCATACCTTTAATACATTATTTGATGGATCTAAACCCACCCTATATAACTTTCTCAATTAAAAGAATCTACTTAAGTATACACTACAAGGCAAAGTAATCGTTGGATGATAGCCTTGGTGTAGACTAGTGGATGAGGAGTTGACCGAGCTATATTATAACTAGCTAGTATTAATAGATCGATTGTTGAAAAGATTCCAAAAACTTTAGTCTATTTATTAAATACCAAAAGAAGAAAAAAGGATACAAATGGCCACTAGGTAAAGAAATATGTGTCGAGCATTAAATTGATCCAACACCTTCATCCAATAATTCATTCATGTATATATTAATATAAGGCATCTCGATCATGACACATTGACACCTATGTGAATTATAGTATCATTTTATATAGGCCACGTGTCACGTTTGTGATGTACTTAAAGGTTGATAATTAATGGGAGTGGAAATTTCCTAAACCTTAGGTTAAGTATACAATACTCCGTATTTAACTTTAGGTTAATTATAAAAGTAGACCTAATGGTAGAAGATATAGGAAAATATTGCGTAGTTTGATTAGTTTCAGGTTTAATTTTTGTCTCCGTCCTTTTACTTGGGTGAAAAATTAAGTCTTATTATTTGTACTTCCATTGGATCAAGCCGCTTGGTGCCTGATCCGGGTACTCTTTCAACTCGATTCTTGCCTCCATCCTTCTACTTGGGTGAAAAACCAAGTCTCATCATTTTTTCTTTCATTGGGTCGAACCGTTCGATGCCTAGTTCACGAACCCAGAATTAACCACCAAAGATGGGTCTCTCATTAAAATATCAAGTTTCAGGTTGGGTAGTTTCGGGTTAGCTTCTTATCTCGCTCATTTTACTTGGAGTGAAAAACCAAGTCACGTTATTTTATTTTTATTTCCATTGGGTCGAGTCGGTCGACGCCTGGTCCGTATACTTTATCGGCTCAATTCTAACACGTCCTTCTAGTTGGGTAAAAAATCAAGTCTCATAATTTTATCTTTGTGGACTGTGCATTTTACCGACTAGTTCACTAATCCATGGTTTATCTCACCAAAGGACCAAGGTAGATCATCGTTTTAAAAAAAGTAGGGAAATTCCGCGTGGTGACCTCAAGATTTTGCTAATTCCGCGAGGTACACAAGGTTTTTCGGAATTCCTCATGGTAACCTTGAGGTTTTGCAAATTCCGTGTGGTAACGTCGAATTATTATAAAAGCTAAAAAGTATTTCAAATTTAGCCACCTTATTTATTTAATTGCATAAAATTACCATATTTTTAAGTTTTTTAAAAACTACCTAATTATTTTTTTAAACAACCTAATAAGGACTATTACTTAATTATCATACTTCTTAATATGTGGTTTTATAATGAAATTCTTTTATAAATTAAAAAAAATCCACCTACATTTATACATTTTTGTAAGAAAATTGTACAAAATTCTATTATTTACACATTTTTCATGATAATATATATTAAGTTTAAAAAATCCATTGTTATATTCTTTTAATAACACCAATTTTTTCAATTAACACACGTACCCATTCTTTAAAAAAAAACATCTCCCTTAAAATGTTAAATTTATAAAAATTACATGTTTAGATTTTTTTAGGAGTAATAAACATGGTGGATTTGTTTCCAAAATTACATGTGATTTTGAAAATTCAAAAATGGCATTATTTTATAATACAAATTTGAAAAGGTGGTTATTTTTATAAGAATAAAAAATTGGATTTTGTAAAACAATAATATATATAGTGTCATGAAAATTTAGTAAACATGAAAATATTTAAAATTTTCCAAAACACTTCTATAATTAGGTGATTATGTTAAATATAGATTATATAGTTTTCATATAAAAAATTAAAATAAAAGTGATTTTATTTAATTAAGTTAATAATGTGGCTAAATTTTAAATACTTTTAGATTTTTATAATACTTGGAGGCTACCACTAGGAGTATGAAAAACCTCAAGGTTACCATACGGAATTCCGGAAAATATTGTACATCACGCGGAATTTGTAAAACCTCAAGGTCACCACACGGAATTACCTACAAAAGTATTTACAAACTTATATTTTGTCGGGTGGTAGGCATAACAATATGGGAGTTATATGCATATCATTGAAGTCGAATCTTTAAATGTTTTTGTACTATTTTTTTTTCTTCTAAACACCAAACTAATGAAGTGTTATGAAGAAACCAAATGTTCCAACTTCCAACATGTTCCTATATTATGATTTATGCATACTTCTTGTAGGGAGAGATACCGTCCAACCCTGGAATCATTCCTTTTTTTTTTCCCCCCTAAATAAACTAATTAAAATTCTTGTTCAAGGTGCACATCATGTGATTTTCATGGCAAATCATGTGATATTGTGACGTAGAGTTTATATAATAAGGGAATTAATCAATTGCAAGTCTCCTCCTGAGATGATGCAAATTTCAACTTCTCACAATTTAAAGTAGGGTGTAAACTTCAAACAACTCTTAGTTGTGTTTACAATTTTCCATATTTATTTCTCCTTTATTAATACGTTAACAATATTACTAATTAGCATTTGATTTAGCCCCCAAAATGAGGACCACCCTGGCCTGCTTCCTGTTTCATACAGGTTATAATATTGGTTGACAATTTGACATCATGTCCCATTGTTCCATGTAATTCTAATTCATACATGTGATTATACATATTTAAAATACAGGGTAGCTTCCTTCCGGACCGTCTTATTTCGGATAATATTGTTCTCGTTCAGGAGGTGGTCCATTCGATGCGGAAGAAGCAGGGGCGGAAAGGCTGGATGATCTTGAAAATTGACTTAGAAAAAGCATACGACCGTTTGCGATGGGATTTCATTGTGGATACTTTACTTGATGCGGGGTTCCCGTCGCAGTGGGTGTCTTGGATTAGTGAGTGTATTAGCTCGTCTTCGATGAGGCTTCTTTGGAACGGCGAGATGACGGATGAGTTTGTTCCGTCCAGGGGAATCCGTCAGGGCGACCCCATTTCTCCTTACCTTTTTGTCTTAGCTATGGAACGGCTAAGCCACCTTATTCAAGCCGCTGTGTTGAGGGGCGATTGGAAGCCTATTCGTGTCACGAGGAACGACCCGGCTATCTCGCACTCTTTCTTCGCTGACGATGTTGTGCTTATGGCTGAAGCTTCGGTTGACCAGTTGAGAGTTATCAATGATATTATTAGCTCTTTCTGCGATGTGTCCGGACAAAGAGTTAATATTGGTAGGTCCAAATTGTTTGTCTCACATAATGTTAGGGATGAGGTTATTGAAGAACTTCGACGTGAATGTGGTTTCGAAGTGACTAGTGATCTGGGGAGTTATCTCGGTATGCCGATCCTCCATAAAAAAGTGACTAAGGATACTTTTGCTTCCCTTGTGGATAAAGTTAATTCCCGCCTCGTTGCTTGGAAGGGTCGATTGTTGAGTTTTTCTGGGAGGGTTACCTTGGCTCGATCGGTTCTTTCGGCTATTCCTGCTTATTCTATGGCTACGGTGTTGTTGCCGAAGAATACGTGTGACAAAATTGATCAAGTCGTCCGGAATTTCATTTGGAACCACAGTTCTGGACGCAAGCCTATCCACCTTGTTGCTTGGGCTGATATTTGCAAGCCACGCTCGCTGCGGGGGGTTGGGTCTTCGATCTATGCGTGATCTTAACCTGGACACTATCGGGAAACTCGGGTGGCGATTTCTGCATGATAATGAAGGGCTTTGGAGTACTGTGATTAAGGCTAAGTACATTCGGAGTTCGGGCGCTAATGTGACCGCTACTTCATACATTTGGCAAGGGCTACAAACTGGGGTGAGAGAAGTCATTTCAAAGGGTTGTAAATGGTCCATTGGGAATGGGCGGACTACTCGTTTTTGGCTCGATGTGTGGCTGGGAGAGGATCGCCTTATTGATCTCGCTAAAGCTGTTGTGGACGGCGAACTGTTGTACTGTTCGGTAAGAGAGTTGTGGATTGATTCCTTGGGTTGGAAATGGGATTTATTGGAGCAGCTGCTACCCTCGGTTATTCTGCTCAAGCTTGCTGCTGTTAGGATTGACTCGGCGTCGGTTTCGCCGGATACTTTAGCTTGGAATTGTACTGCTGATGGGGATTACTCAATCAAATCGGCCCTGAACCTGCTGACGCCCCCTGCTGCCGGAAATGGCGGGAGTATTTTACGCTGCTATATGGCGTCTGCAAGTTCATGAGCGAACTCGATACTTTGTTTGGTTGACTGTGCAGGGGAAGATTCTCACCAATTGTGAGCGTAGGCGGCGTCATCTCACGGATAATGACGCTTGCTGCTTGTGCAACTCCGCTCCCGAATCTCTTGACCACCTGTTCCGTGATTGTCGGAGGGTGGGGAATTTTTGGGACTTACTCGATCCGCCGTTGAATGCCACTGATTTTTATTCTTATTCTTTTGCAGGCTGGATACGGGCCAACATTATGAACCGGAGCTGCAACGGGGACGGGATCGCGTGGGCGTCAATGTTTGCTACTGCGTTATGGTGGATTTGGAAGTGGAGAAATGAGGTGATCTTTGGGAATCAGATTCGGGTGGTTGATGCTGCTGGATTCGTACGTGCGCGGGCTATGGAGTATAAACGTGCCTGGGAATTGAGGAGTTTGGGGCCGATTAAACAACCTACTGTGGAGAAGTTCATCGCTTGGTTTAAACCGCCCACTGGCTGGATAAAGATCAATTCGGACGGTTCGGTCATTAGTGATGGGAGCGCTGCGGCAGGGGGTGTTCTACGGGACTCGGATGGCCGGTGGATTGGCGGATTCGTTCATATGATTGGTTGTTGCACAGTCCCGATGGCCGAGCTTTGGGGTATTTTGAACGGTCTTAAGCTTGCTTGGGATCTGGGCTTCAGAAACGTTATTTTGGAGGCCGACTCCAAGCTCGCTATCGACCTCATTGGGAAACCGTTGAGACCGACTCACCCCCTTTTCAGCCTGGTTTCGCAATGCCAAGGCTTCCTTGCTCGGGATTGGAATGCCCGGGTCTCCCATGTCTTTAGGGAAGCGAACATGGTCGCTGACTCCCTCGCCTCGATTGCTTTTTCTTTTCCACTAGGATTTCATTCTTTAGTTCACCCGCCTGTGGGTTTAACTTCTTTGTTGTTGGACGATTTGAGAGGTCGGGCCTTACCTCGCCTGTTTAGCCCTTAGCCTCTCTTGTTTTGTTGTTTGTTGTTTAGTTATCTAATCCCTCACCCGGGCTTTACTCTGGTGTTTTCGACCAAAAAAAAATACATATTTAAAACTGCTAATTATCAATAAACCATTTTTTTCTTCCAATCTCCTCCAGTACTATCCTCAACAATAATTGTAAAAGAGAAATTACAAATACTTGTCATCATATGGTGGTGCATTTAGTACTATGGAAACAATTCAAAAAAATCTTCAACGTAAAATAATAAAACCGACACCCAAGACGTTAAGGGATTCATAACTAAGCAAATATAAGAATGGAAAGCAACGAAAAAAGAGGATGACTATGGAAAAATTACAAGCAACCGAATCCACACTGAAAAAACAACGAAGGAAGAAGAAAAAACATCAAATAGGACAAGCCTAAATCTGGCTACGTTAAGACGACGTGGGCTAACTACTTATTTGATTGTTATTGAATTTGAAAGACTCATTGATGGTTAACTTCGACGGTGCTAAGTATAACAATGGACGGTCTTCCTTTGGTTACATTATCAGAGATGAAGAAGGCAACGCCTTGGCTTGGGGCAACATGCCGAGTGGGAATCACTTAGTGCTCATGATTGAAGTCGTGGCCCTCTAGCAAGGTGTGCATGAAGCCAGTCGACGTGGTTTGATGAAGATTGAGGTCGAAGACGACAAACTCTGCCTCATTAATGCCAATAATGACATTCGGAGTTGCTCGTGAGAGAGAGATGGTTTCGTCTGATATTTGTTGCGTCCTTAGCAGATTTGAAGACTACTACCTCAGCCATGCATGTTTTCCGGGAAATCAACAAGATGGAGGACCGACTTGCCAATTAGCCTAGCGTCAAGACACATGTTCCAGATTCTGCAAGCTCCTTCAAATCTTCTTGATCTCATTCGTTTAAATGCTCTAGGGCGGCAGACTTCTCGCTAAGTGTACGTGTTCCCCCAATTCTTTCCTTATCAAAAAATAAAATAAACATGGTAAACCCGATTGGAACTTTAGGGTTGAAAACTGAAATTCGTTAAATTGATCCGACTTTTTTATTTTTGGTGAAATTTATAATATTTATTCTAAAAATTATAACATAATCCCTCTGTTTCACAATACTTGATCTTAGACAAAATTTCACACATATTAAGGAAAAAAACTTCCCCAAATTGTCCCTATTAAATATTATTTCTTTTTTCTCAATTACCAAGAAATTTTGGGATATGTGTAATGTGGGGGTATACACAAGGGTATAAATGAAAAAAAAAATTACATGAACAACTATTTTGAAACGAAAAAAAAAAGTTTTAAGAACAAGTATTGTGAAATGGAGGAAGTATTTAATTTTAAAAATATAGAAATAATGTTATTTAAATAATTATAAAAAAGTTAACGCTCTTAATCTGTTAGGTCGATCCGAACCCACGTAAAACCCGCAATAACCCGACCTAATTGACTCATAAATCATATCGACTCGAACCCAACCTCAATTCGAACCCGAAACAATCGACCTCAAACCCATATTCAGCCGAACCGACCCGATTAATAAATCTAGTCAACAATATATATTTTTTCCTACACGTCTTCCAATAATATTAACCTCAACAAGATAAAGATTCTTCAATAAATCCTCACACATATATAATTTAGAATATACTAGTTTTACCCGTCGTACTACGATTCAATATTTTATAGACATTATAAGTAGGATATTAATAAATAAATAAAAATATAATATAATATTTGATCGATCTTTTAGCCTAGTTTGTTTTTTGTCCCATAATATTTGTCATGCCTTTTTTTTTCACTCTTTTTTTTGGTAGAATTTTTTACCACTCTTTTAAACTCCTCCATTAATGACTGCAGTCTACGCATAGTGTTATACTCTTATATCTCTTGTACTCCATAACTTGTAAGCATTTAAACAATGGTAGTTTAGACTAATTTGTAATATTTTTTCTTTAAATTGTCCAAGGCTAAAAGACCGAAACATTTTGATACGCAGGGAGTATTCAATTCGAATTTCAATATATACTTAGCATACAACATCAAAACCATTAATGTTAAACCACTTTTTGCCAAGTAAGTGCATACAAATCACAATCAATTAATCAATCATAGGCTATGTCTGACTAAGACGACAAGCCCTAAAACAACCATTCACCCTAAAATTCACAAGGAGGTTTTCTTTTTTTCTTCTTTCATTTCACATCTTAGGTTCAATCTTACATCACTTATGAACCATGAGGGACCATGAAATAGACTACTACTCCTATATATGGCATGTAACGTAGCTTATCCTAATATTCGAGTTAATGATTGAGAATCATTTTTCATATTTGAAAGTTGGGACTAAACAGGTCTACTATATAAGTCATTGAGTGAACCCCACTGGACTTACATACGCATGACCCGATATGGGAAAATGTTGGAAGATCAGGGTTCGATTTTTGCATCTTTTCCTTTCTTTACTTTGATGAAAAACTAAGTTTCACTATTTTTCATTCCATTGGGTTGATTCAAACAGTGTAAGCTGGTTTACTAGCTCCTAGCTAGTTCATGCGCTTTGTCGTCTAATTCACAAGCCCGTATTTACCATCAAAAGTGGGTCCATGAAATAAACTACTACTCATATATATCGCATGTTACGTAACTTATCCTAATATTCGAGGCAACGTACGCCCTTATCTACATTATAGGGTGGTAGTCTAGTAGTAGAAAATATAGGAAATATTGGAAAGTTCCAGGTTCAATTCTTTCTTTTGCCCTTTCACTTGGGTAAAAAAACTAAGTCTCACCCTTCCTTATTCCATTGGGTCGAGCCGGAAAATGCAAGTTGGTTTACCTAGTTCGTGCGCTTTACCGACTAGTTCACGAGAGTTTACCACGAAGATGGGTCCCTCGTTAAAAACACAAAACAAAAACAAAAAACATAACAACTCAAGACAATAGAGACACATATTTATATATAATATATGAATTATCCAACGTCCAAAAGGACCAAAACTGAGCTGGAGGAGCGTACGTTAATAGCAATTCCCTAAGAAGTAGGCTCTTTTTTGTATGGCTCCCATGCCATCTTAATTTTCCTTTTCTAGGACAAATGAGAGCTTAGGGAAAAAATTGATACTCCAAACTGCCCCCACGCAAATTGGAAAGCAACCCTAGCTAGCAGAAAAAGGTAAGGCCAAAGGCATTATTGGTGTGGTCTAGCTCTTATGCTGAAAATGACACCAAATCAAGCCAACACATCATCACAAAGCTCATTGTGGGTTTGAGAATGAAAGTTCTGGCCTTTTGCTTTCAGTAAAAAATCAAAATAAAATATGGGTATTTTTGGGTGAAGAAGTATTAAAAATGGGTCGCCCTCAATTTGGCATAAGATGGTAGAGAAATCGATCAAGACCCACCATAAACAATATAAACATCATCCCTTTGATGGTCCATTTTCATGAATTCAGATTCTCTATATATCCTCTTTTGTTAAATAAAAAAAAAATTGTGTGGGTTCTAAGATCAATTATCAATTGAGTGCCTTTCTCTCAAGCCACGTATGAGGGAGAAGGAGAGAACACATTATCATAATAAATAAAAAAAGATATGACAAAAATCATTGCTTTAAAATAATTAAATAAATAAAATTCATTGGTCAAAGTAGCTAGCATGAAAGGAAATATATAATTAGACCAGGCCATCATCCTATAGGACTTGAACAAATATATCAATTGCCTTGCATTTATTACTATTGTTTAGTGCAGATTGGGATTTTCTGGTTATGAGGAGAAGAGAATAAGAAGAGAAAGCAAACAACTTCTTGTTGGTCTCTTCCCCAACACTTGCTCATAAATCTAAAAAAAATCCCAAATCAAACCATTTGGTTGGCTACTTTTTTGCATAAATTAAGAAAAGCAGATGATCAAACATCAGTAGGTGTCGGCTAGCTGCTGTACTCTCCAATTTCTTGGCTCTCTTTCTTCTTATAACCTTCCCACAAACTTTCTTTGACAAAATCTTCCTTTGTCAAGAACCAAAAAATATCAAGAACCCACCATAAAGATTGCATCTTTCTATCTCAAATTGAGTTTTTTTTTTCAAATGGATGGAAAAGAAGTTACCATGGAGGGTGAAAATAGAAGGAAATTCAAAACAGTTTGTGTGTTTTGTGGTAGCAGAGCTGGATACAAGCCTATTTTTGCTGATGCAGCTCATGAGCTTGGTAAAGTATTGGTAATGCGCGGATCATGCTGTCTAGTTTTCATGTTCATGAGTGTTCTTGTTTTGTTTCAATGATGTTTTGTTGTTGGTTTAAACTTTTTTCCTGCAGGTGGAGAGAAAAATTAACTTGGTTTACGGCGGAGGAAGCATAGGACTTATGGGATTGATCTCTAAGGCGGTACATGAAGGCGGGTCTCATGTTCTTGGGTATGTATGATCTCTTAAATGTGCTTGGCTTCACTCTTTATATAATCAAGTTGTACTTTTGTAAGTCTTGATATCTATATCTTTTCTTTTATGTTTTGTTTTGGATATTTTGTTGTGCAGGGTGATTCCAAGGGCACTTTTGCCTTATGAGGTAGAACAAACAAACACTAAATCAATATCTCTAACAAAAATTAAACAAGTGTGTTTGTTGTATATGGTTTTTGGTAAGGAATTTTGATATGTCAGTATATAACAAGTGCAGATATCAGGAGAAACATATGGAGAAGTGAGAGTAGTTGCAGACATGCATCAGAGGAAGTCAGAAATGGAGAAACATGCAGATGCTTTCATTGCTCTTCCTGGTAAATTTTTCTTTCATTGCAAGGTGTTTGTTAATTACAGTTTTACTGTTGTAGCTTCATCGTCGAAACCTTGCTCTTAGGCGGCTATGGAACAATGGAAGAGTTGCTAGAAATGATAACATGGTCACAGTTGGGAATTCACAGAAAACCAGTAAGTACTATTATTCTCTAAGAAGTTAATAATTTTCCATTTCTTGGTGTTTGATATGCTATTGCTATCTAATAAAGGTGAAATCAACATCACAAAAGTCATATTCTACTTGAAAAAAGAAGCACAGTTATATTACATATCAAGATTTATGACCAACTTTAATCTCCCTCAAAAGTCCTCACCTTTTATTCACTCTCACTTTCACCACCTACAAATCTCTTTAGACAAGGTCAAAAAAAAAGAAATCTGTTTGTTTCCACTTTAGTCTGCCTTTTTTCTAACCAAATGAAGCCTGATTAGCATCTATTTACCCCACATTCTTTCTTAACTTTTGTTTCCTGTTGCAAATGTGTGTAAAACAGGTTGGGCTGTTGAATGTAGGAGGTTACTTCAACAGCCTTTTCGCGTTATTCGACAAGGGAGTTGAAGAAGGCTTCATAGACGACACGGAAAGGCAAATTGTAATCTCAGCAGATTCAGCAGAAGAGCTCATGAGGAAAATGGAGGTATAATATTTATGTTTTTCTAATTTAGAGGGTATAGGATAGAAAGACCGTATCTTTTTATCCAAACGGATAAAAATCGAATGGTGGGTAAAGTTAGGGTAAAGTTTGTGTGTACCTAAAGTGACAAAGCTAACAGGAGAAGAAAGGAATAATTCATGTGTGTTTGATTTTCACATTTTTTTGCAGGAATATGCACCAAGACATGATGGGGTGGCACCCAGACAAAGCTGGGAAATGCATCAATAATTTGAGCTCTCTACAGCAACTTGATACAATCCAATTCCATCTCACATGCTAACTAATCATAATTATCTGTATAGTAGTTTTGTGTAACATAATGTCTCTGTTCAGCTTCAACTGTATTTCTGCTCCAATCAAACTAGAGAACATCCTATGTATCCTAACATTTTAGTGGTATCATATCTGATGTTCTATGTAAGAAAGAGAATCTTTCATCACTCTGCTTCACCTACCACTAGTTAGTCTTAGTCTAGCATTTCACTACACCATTTTTGAATAATACAACTGAAAAAGAAGAAGAAGCTATCAACAGCAAAGGAAAAAAAATGAAGCTTTTTTTTGACATCTTTTTACTGGATAGATTCTCAATCCTCAGTGTTTTACTGCACCCACAAACTCCAACAATGGGATTTCATTACCCACATAAGTTTTCCCCTAACACTAACACCATTAATTTTGAAAAATCATTACCCATTTAGGCAAGATGTCTGAATAGACAGAATCATTAACTTTGTTCTTGGGTCTTTTTTGTTCTAAATTAGATTTGTTAGTTTAAATTTAACCTTTTCATCTAACACATTGAGGCCTCGTTTGTTTCTACACTAGAAATCGGGTTAGAATGAGTTATTGGTTTGGAATAGGAATCACTCATACCTTAATTTTGGAATGGGTATGAACGCTAGTGTATTTTAATGGCCCTTAGTTAAAACAAATATTGGTATGGGTTTGACTCATTCCGAACCTTATTCCCTATGCTATGGGTATAGAAACAAAGAGCTCCTGATAGGTGATAGCTAGGTGTACAATACACTTGTGCTTACCACTGTTATCTCTCTTTTTCCTTTGATGAACAGTGTTAAATTTTAGAAAATATCAAATATTTTTGCAACCACTAGAGAGTACTAGACTATGCTAGTGTAGCCTGCAGGCATCCATGTAAGCTTTATTCAACCATCCTTGTCAAATAGTAACATACCAATAATCATACCAATTGGAAAGTAACTAAAGAATTTCAGTTCTTTAGAACTCTTGATCTATTTCTTGGTTTTATAGATACAAATTGTACTGTTATTTATGTTTGTCAAAAGCACAACAACAGCAACATTGATCCATTTCAGTATCCCTCGAGGGAGTATCTGAGGGGCTAAGATGGGCACCCCTGGCTTAAAGCTGAGAAGGTACGACTGAGAGACCCAAAAAGACTGAAAACCCACAACAGACGTAACAAGCAAAGAGGCAACAAACAGAAACGAAAGCAAAACAAAACGAAAGCGGGACTCGAGGCGAAACAAAGCAAGAGTAAGACGGAAATATAAGAAAACACAAGAGCAAGCAGTGTAAGAAACCTAATATGTCAAAAGCACAAGAAAACTAAATTAAGTATATAGTGAAAATAAGAAATTGATATGCAAACTGATCATAAATTTATTGATATAGAAAACAAGCCTGCATTACCCCACTAAAACAACAACAAAAAAGCACCATAATCACTCATGTTTAGAGCAATCCATGGGCTTAAACGAGACCATCCCCTCTTGAAGATCATAGCTCACAAGAAAATCCATTTGAGCCACATTCCCAAATATGGCCACGTCACTCGCCGGGCTCATAGCCAAACACATCACATCCTCTTGAACCCTAACAAATGTATTATAAGCCTTAAGCTCCACCTCCCCACCTTCAAACTTAACCCTTATAATTGGAACCTCTAAATCTCCTTTACTCCTATAACACAAGCTCAATAGCCCATGTGGCTCATCCACACGCTCACCACGAATCGCCTTCTCCATCTCCGCCTCCAAATCCGAGTAAAACCCTCGTGGCAAGAGCGTCAGCGTTGTCCCAGAATCAATGATTATGTTACCCTTTTCGGAAGGACACGAGAATCCGCCACGTGTCGTCGTCTTGTAGTCCAAAATCCGGTCACCAATGGTGACACTCTCTAGGGTTAGGTAGTAGAACGTGCTCGGAACCTTCTTAACGAGAGGCGTGGAGACGACACCTGGCGAATTCGACGTAATAATAGCATTAGAGCCAAAGCTCATCTTGCTAGCTAAGTTTATGTCACTATATGGAACCAAACAATATGCAAACTTTCCTCCTAGAGACTTTGTTAGTTGAGAGACTAATGAAAGGCTCCCACCACCGAGCCCGATCAGGCCCGACCCGTTCTCGTTGAACGTGCCGCCGTTGTCGTGCCCACAGCCTATGACGACGTCGTCGAACGTGGCATGGGGCCCGGGGAACGAGACGGTTTCGGTTACTAGGTCTCCAATAGTGTGGGAGTTGTCTCCGTAGGAGTAACGGTATGAGCACGTGTTGGAGTTGGGATTGCACGTGCTTGTTCCGATTGTACGGCAAGATTTGGATGTGCATGGTAGTTTGGTGTAGGAAGAGGATTTGGTTGGGTCAAAGATTGGAGAGTTTTGGTCGTAGCAATTGAGGCAAGGCTTGCATTGAGTCCAGATGAGGTCGCTGCCCGTGTCGGCGATCCCGAGCATCGGGATCGGTGGTGTGCCGATGGATATGTTCATGAGGTACTCTCCGCCGAAGGGTTGGACGGAGGATTGGATGGAAGAGCGTGAGGTTGATCTTCGGAAGGCGTTCGATAGTCGGTCCCATTTGGTGATGGATGGAGGGTTGTGGAGAGGAGAGCGTGGGGAGTCACGGTGGATGAGATCGATTGTGAAGCCATTGGAGTTAGTTTGTGATGCAAAGGAAGTGGTGATTAAGAAGAGCAGTATAAGGCATGGGATAATTAGGAAGTAGTAGTTTTGAGACATGGTTTAAGATGTGATGAGATTTGGTGAATGGAAGGAATAGTTTTTGTAGAGTTGAGGAGGAGGGAATGTAGAAGGTCAAGAGTTGAAGTTATGTTAGCTCAAGAGTTGAAGTTATGTTAATGGAAGGAGCATTTATAAGGATTTCGAGTTATATTATTCAATCGTCATCATTGAAATTTCAAAAGGTGAAAATGAACCAATTAAGTCTTAATTTATCCTTACTAATTGAATTTTGTAAATTTTTTTGGGTATTTTGTGCAATATCACATGCAAAACTCAACCGCTATATACCTACGTAGTTCACAAACAAGGGTTGCAAGTGTCAATTTCCTTTTGATTTGGTGTATTGAGCGCCCCGTCTAAGGGGATTAATTTACTGTTATATGATAATGTAAGGGGTCGGATTATCCCCCGTTTGCTGACTATTTAATTAGCTCTTCTTTGTTATTAATAAAACTCTCCTAGAGGGAACAGAGAATGTCGTCTCTTCTTCTAAAAAAAAAAGAGTTGCAAAGCACGTGTAATTAAATCAGCATTGTGCAAACTGCAAATGGTTTTAGATCAAACACATTCCGATACAAATACTCAATTACAAAAAAAATATCAATTTTCTTATGAAAATATAGCTGACAAATCTATCTTCTATTTATATACTAAATATAAAAAATCTTAAGCGATTAAGGCTCCAAGGATAATACCCAGAAGTCTCGGTTCGATTCTCATGGGCAGTAACCCTTCACCTAAAAAAATATGAAAATCTTTTTAAACTTGAGTGAGGGTAAGATAGACATGCGAAATACACATTGAAAGTATCATCTTAAAACAGATGAATTCAGTAGTATAGCCCATGTCCATTAATATAAGAAGCCCACATGGTACCAACAACATTAAAATCCATGGCCAATGCTAAGTGACTCGCTTGAAATCTAAAAGACCATTGGGATAGTTTTTTCTTATTCCTGTAAGAACTAAAAGATGCTGTAAAGGCTTACTTGTAATCCATGGAGGAGGTTACAATATATAGAAGCCCTAGTAGGCGAAGATGTGAGTACCAAGCTCATGAATGAGATTTTGAAGCCATAAAAGCTTATAGCTAGATCATGGATAACTTGTATTCCATGGAGGAGGTTGAACTCTTTAAACGGCATCCTTCAAAACTAGGCATTAAAATAGATAGCTTATATATAGCTAGATCATGGATTCTGGCTCTGCTTGTGCTGCCTTAGCTAGGTCAGTAGATAGATCTTTAGTTGCTATAATGTCCTCCTATGCTTCTTAAGTTTAGAACATGAAAATCAAGTCTTTAAAATAGAAGATGATAAGCTTTTTTCCCATAACAGGACTAATAAAAATCACTGTCCATCCATCAAGTCATTAATATGCCAGAATACAGAGAGTAAATCATGTTGTCCACGTTTCCAGTGCTAATTAGGAGTTGCTATGATGAATTGGAAAAGAATAAATGAGACAACAGAATAGACAGTGTACAAAATGAGGGATACAATATAAAATCTGAGTTTGAAGAATATATAACCCATAAAACTTCTTGAAATTACTACTATCCAAGCCAACTCTGGTTTTTCCTGGTTCTTCGTATGGAGGAGGAATCAGATTTTGCACATTTGTAAAGGGGCCAATTAGGGTGATCACGGTTTGGTGCTGTCCTTGCAAAAGGAATACATTCTAAGGATGATTTAACGCTCTGCAATGTTTCCCACTTTTAACAGTTTAGAACAATTCTCAATCTTTAAAACACAAGAGTTACCAGGAAACCAAAGAAACAGCTTACTTTGCAAGTCATAAAGGCCTAATTAACTTTAAAGACTGAAGGTATATCAAGATTTGAATAACATCAGCCTACTTAAACTTCACTGGTAAATGAGCACACTATGTAGAGAAGCCCATGTGTTCTCCAGTCTACACCGCTGTGGGTCAGTGGAAATACATGGGCAATGCACAGAGGATAATTTTTATCCTATGTACAGGGTTCCATTTTAATTAAGCTAAATTGCTGAAATCACATCCACAATTCCAGCAATTTTTGGTTTCATGATGCAAAATGCAAAAGATTATCACATTAAATGCCCACTATGCCATTACACTACTATCCTTCTTATCTACTTAATCAACTCTCAGTTGATTCTTCTAAACGAGAAGCCTGCCTACCCACACTGCCACACATTCTGTGATAATACCGAACCCACCGAAATCGGATTGACGGAAATACCCCCAATGATTGCAGTTAAGCACGCCAGTGCCATTCAGTCAACGGTAAGAGTCAAAGTCAACCACTTCTAGATTGTGGCTCCCACATGTGCACGTGGTTTTGCAATTCAGTCAAAGGAAGGCACTCAAAAAATCCCGGCCGCCTATATAATTATTGCCAACTGTCTGCACACAAAATTCAACAATTCCCCCATCTCCGATTTGTCAGTTTCCTCTTCTTCCCTCCTTCCTCTCCATTTCGTTTCCACCATCTTCATTCACTCGCATCCGATTCAACGGACCGGAAAAGCACTTCAATGACCAAACTACCCCTCCTCACCCTGCTCCCCATCCTCCTGTTCCTACCCATTTCAGTAATTTCGCAATCCCTCGGCCTGGACTCCGAGAGAACAATTCTGCTGTCCATCAAGAAACAATGGGGGGACCCACCTGGCCTATCCACGTGGAACAACAACAACAGCACCTCCCCTTGCTCGTGGGACGGAATCCAGTGCTCCGGCGGGGCGGTCACCGGAATCCTCCTCCCTAACGCCAGCATCTCCACCCAGATTCCGGCCGCCATTTGCGAGCTCAAAAGCCTCACAACTCTAGACCTCTCCTGGAATTTCATCCCCCATGGCTTCCCGGAGGTTCTCTACAACTGCTCCGCTCTGACCCACCTCGACCTCTCCATGAACTTGTTTGTGGGCCCCATCCCAAACGACATAGACAAGCTCTCCGCTTCTCTCAACCACCTCGATCTCAGCGCCAATAACTTCTCCGGCGACGTGCCCAGCTCAATCGGTGGGCTGAAGGAGCTCACAACTCTCTACCTAACAAACAACTTGCTGGATGGGAGTTTCCCAGCCGAGATCGCGAATCTGTCGAAGCTTGAGGATCTTCAGATGCCATGGAACCCGTTTACTCCCATGGCGTTGCCATCTGATTGGGGGAAGCAGCTCAAGAGCCTTAAAACCCTCTTCATGGCGGGCTGCAATTTGGTGGGTGAGATTCCGGAGAGCTTTGGTGGGATGGAGAGTCTTCAGCATCTGGATTTGACAACGAATCAGCTCGTGGGTAGCATTCCAAGTGGGTTGTTTCTGCTCAAGGATCTCAGGTACTTGTATCTGTACAAGAACCAGTTGTCTGGGCCAATACCCAGTTCAGTTCTCTCTCCGAATCTGACAGAGATTGATCTCTCTCAGAACCATTTGAGTGGTTCGATTCCTGAGAAGTTTGGCAACTTGAAAAGTCTGCAGATTTTGAATCTGTTTAACAACAGGCTGACTGGCCAGATACCCCACACAATTGGGCTTCTCCCTGAATTGGAGACTGTCAAGCTGTTTTTCAATAATATTTCAGGCATTCTTCCTCCTCAACTAGGCCTTCACTCCAGGCTGCTTGGTTTGGAGATCGGAGGAAACACTATCTCTGGTCCTCTTCCTCAAGGTCTCTGCTCCAAAGGGGCCTTACAGGGTATGTAGTCATAAACTTCTTCTATGCACTGTTCTAAAAATCTCCGTCTAGGTCCTATCTAGGTACTGGAAGGTGCTAGCCCGCCTAACCTTCCAGTCCGTCTTTGAGACTGTCTAGTCTGTCTAGGCAATTTAGGCTGCCTAGGCGCTAGACGGTCACTTATACATACTATTTTATTGCCTTGCTGATGCTGATTCAGATTTCACTTCCTTGTTTCAGGTATAACGGCTTTTTCCAACAAACTAAGTGGGGAGATCCCAAAATCACTTGAGAATTGCAGCGCCCTCCGCACCCTAATGCTCCAAAACAACAATTTCACAGGGCGGATCCCTTCTGGGATTTGGACTTCCCCAAATCTTTACAGTCTGTTCTTCAGCAATAATGGCTTCACTGGTCGGCTTCCTGACCAAGTGGCAAGCAATATGAGTCATATTGAGCTCAAGAACAACAAGTTAAGCGGTGAGATACCTGCCACAATACGCAGCTGGAAAAACATCCAGGTCTTTGATGCTGGAAACAACATGCTCTCAGGCGGTCTTCCATTGGGATTGACAAGCCTGTCAAGGCTCAGTACCCTGTCCCTTGAAGGCAATCAACTTTCTGGAGAGCTCCCCATCAAGATCAACTCATGGCAACACCTTAATGTGCTAGACCTTTCTAGAAATAGCTTCTCTGGTCCAATTCCTGCCTCTTTTAGCTCCTTACAAACACTCAATTACCTTGACCTATCGAGTAATGATCTGTCTGGTGAGATCCCGCCCCATTTCAAAGATGTGAGCTTCACTTTTCTCAACCTTTCCAACAACAAGCTATCAGGGGAAATCCCAAACGTTTTGGACAATGGGGCCTTTGCAAATAGCTTCCTCAACACCAGCTTATGCACATCAGATAAAACCAATATCTTAGCACTACCCAGATGCACAACTTCTTTCAGCTCCTCAGCTAAGCACTTATCATTCAAGTACTTGGCATTGATCCTTGTCCTTGCGTTCATCCTGTTCTTGGTGACCTTGTACTTTACCGTCTATGGGATCAAAGAAATGAGACAACGGAAACACAATAGTGAACTAACGTCATGGAAGTTGACCTCTTTCCAAAGGTTAGAGTTCACTGAATACAACATCGTATCAAGCTTATATGACTGTAACGTTATAGGATCCGGTGGGTCAGGGAAGGTATACCGGGTCCAATTAGATGATTCTGGTTACTCTGTTGCAGCCAAAAAGATATGGAATAATCAGAAACTCGACTATTCTCAGTTCTTGGCTGAGGTTCAGATCCTGGGTACGATTAGGCATACCAACATAGTGAAGCTTTTGTGTTGCATTTCCAGTGAGAACTCAAAGCTTCTTGTTTATGAGTACCTAGAAAACCAAAGCCTTGACAGATGGCTATATGGGAGGAAAAAGTCGGAGAACAAGGGTAGCAATGTTCTTCATGTTCTTGATTGGCCTACAAGGTTGAAAATTGCTGTTGGAGCAGCACGGGGTTTGTGCTATATGCACCATGATTGCTCCCCACCCATTATTCATAGAGATGTCAAGTCTAGCAACATCTTACTTGATTCCAAGTTTAATGCCAAGATAGCTGACTTCGGGCTTGCAAAGACCACTGTCAAGGAAGGAGAGCTTCACACTATGTCTAACATTGCAGGGTCTTTTGGGTACTTGGCTCCAGGTGAGGGAGACAAAAAAAACATCATTTCACTATCCTTGATTCTATTTTTGTAACGAATATTTCTCATATGGTTTTATCTTTAACTCACAGAGTATCGATATACAACAAAGGTGAATGAGAAAATCGACGTGTACAGCTTTGGGGTTGTGCTCTTGGAACTAACCACAGGGAAGGAGCCCAACAGTGGAGATGACTGTCTTAACTTGGCAGATTGGTCATGGAAGCATTACAGCGAGGACAAGCCCATTGTTGAAGCTCTTGATGAGGAGATCAAGGAAGGTTACTGCATAGGAGAGATGTCAAGTGTATTTAAGTTAGGGCTAGTATGTACGTCTCCTTTGCCTGATAAGAGGCCTTCCATGAGGGAGGTCTTGCAAGTGCTTCATCAGTATTGTCCATTTGAGGAAGATGCGAGGAAGAGCATTATGGAGAGAACCGAGCATGATGTTGCTCCCTTACTGGTTAGTATTAACAATAAGAATGGTAGTAGGAGGGTAGTACAAGATACCATGGACATTGTCTAAGCTCCCATCTGTTTGTATGCATAGATAGATATAAATGGGATGGCAACTTCAGAAACAGGTCTTGTTCTGTATGCCATCTATGTCATGCTTATTCTAGATCTTGCCCTTGCGTTTTATAGAAGGAATCTTCTTGTAGATATTAGTTCCTGTAAGAGACGAAGAAGTCTTCAAAATAAGTGTTCCTGCAAATGTTGTAGAATGCCAATAAGTGTTCCTGAAAATGCTCGATTCTTTCTTTGGCAAATCTATTCAAAGCATAAAATCTGCTGATGTATGTATGAGGTTACAAAAATCACAAACAGAAAGAGAGTACAAAGTCTTCAGGGTATAAGATGACATAGCTTTTATCCAGAGCAGGACCAAAAAAATCACTCTTCATTCATCAAGTCATTAATATGCCAGAATACATGATGAGTTGCAAAGGAATAAATGGCACAACAGAAGAGATAGTACAAAATGTGGGATACAATATTAAATTTCAAATGCAAGGGATCCTCTAAGTTCGAAGAATATATAACCCATAAATCTTCTTCAAATTAGTAATATCCAAGTCAAATATAACCCAAAATTCTCCTCAAGATTGCTAATCTAAGCAGATACCACCAACTCTGGTTTTCCTTGTGGTTCATATGGAGGAGGAATCAGATTTTGCACATTTGCAAAGGGGTCATCACGGCTTGGTGCTGTCCTTGCAAAGGGTCTATCCAACACATAGTCGGGAAATACGACCAGGGTTTCTTCTAAAAATGATTTTACACTCTGCAATGTTTCCCCACTTGTAACAGTCAGAACAATTTTCAATAGTTAAAAACACAAAAGTTACCAGGAGAACCAGCTTACTTTGCAAGTTTTGAAAGCAGCGTCTGCTTTTCGCTTCCAAATTGCATTGCGAGGCTCCGCGTGGAAAAGACCAAATAAAGGCTGAAGGCATATCAAGATTTAGAATAACATCAGCCTAATCAAACTTCAAAATTTTGTGATAGATTTTAATTGAAAGAAAATGTGGAAGAAATCCCTATGCATATCAATATTACCTTAACCACATCCCGAATATTTGGCCTGTTGTTCCCATATGATCCAAGGACAGAATCCCCATAGACTTGGTAAGCTTCCAGAATCTAAATGAAACATAAGCCATTTACATTATAATGATTTTGGAGGCACAAACTTGTCCAGCAACAAGATCTAGTCACAAACCTCACGACGAGTGATATTGCTGGGAGGGGCACCATATACCACAGTGTCTACATTCTTTAACATTCGCCATGTACTGTGAAAGAAGTGGTAATAAATTTCAACAGTCCAAAATTGCTGGAATAAATTGCATCAGTCTAAATTTGCTGGAATAGATTGCATAAGTCCAAATTTGCTGGAATAAATATTGTCTATCCCAAAATGGTCAATTATTCATAAAGGTTTTATAGAGTAGGGAAAAAATTTATTAGTAGACGATACAAAATTATTGCCTTTACTGGTAAATGAGCACACTATATAGAGGAGCCCATGTGTTCTCCAGTCTACACCATTGGGTCGGTGGAAACACATGGGCAATGCGCATAGTATAATTTTACAGTGTACAGGGTTCCTTTCTAATTAAGCTAAATTGCCGAAATAAAGAAGGGCATCCTACATATACTTAGTGGAAACTTACTCGTTGTAGGCAGCACGACCAACCATAACTCCATGAGCCCCTGCTTTGAGCGCAGCACTAACCTACAAATCACATCCATAATCCCTATAATTTTTGGTTTCTTGATGCAAGTCTAGGAATGCAAAAGATGAGCTGGAACTTGATTGTTCACAAAATTAGATCAAAATCTAATGACGGAAGAACAAGAGGGGAAAACCAGATGAAACTGAATAAATTGACTCAATTGAACAATTACTGAAAAGGAGGTAGTTTCAAAGGCATGAAATTGATTTAATTTGATGAAGTGGATTACTAAAGAACAGGAAGAGGGTTCCATTCCAAGAGAGAATGAATTTGAGCAACCTAGAGACAGCAGAGAGATCATTTTTTTCATGTTTCCTCAGCCAATGAATATGACATATTTATCACAATATTAACACTTCCCTTCATATATCTTAAAAAGAAGAAAGACAATAGAAAATGCATTGTCACTTGCGTAAAGTATTATTAGCTAAAGCAATGCTAATTATGTGTAGAAGTGGTTTCAACTTTCAAGTAAATACAAATTTGTGGCACATGTATTGCTAGCAAAGTCTTGAAGAGTGTATGAAAAAGAACTTATATATGGTACCAATTCTAACTCCTGAGAGCAAATGAGCAGCCTAAGCTAATACTTGAAAGGAATACCTCTTCAATGGAATTTATGCCTCCATTTATAGTGAACATCAAGTCTGGAAAGTCACGCAACAAGCCAAAGTAATATTCATATCTGCACTAGAAAAGATAAAAGTTCATTATTCCAGCAAATTATAAACAGAATGGAACTCCCTCAAAATTCTCCAAGCCTTCACTGTTAACATCTAAGTCAATAGAGAGTAGATACATACTTCAGTGGAGGAATTGTTCGATTTTCAACTGGACTAAGGCCATTAAGAAGCGCCTTCCTTGAATGTAAGATGAAATGCCTGGTCGGGGATGTTGAAGAAACCTTGTAAATGAAGTCACCTTTTGGAGAAAAATGGAAAAACAATCACCAACTGATAAACTTTGGAAAGCTCACTTTTTCAATCAAACAAAATTTTGGAAACCTACCACTAGTGATGTCAACTTCATAAAAAATTTGTACTATAAACATTAGATACCAACAATGGATTATGTAGTTGTTCCATATTTATTTGGTAGTATCAAACATTTTCCATATTCTACTAATGTCAATGTAACAACTTCCCTTCACACTCAAGGGGTAACCTATCCTTACACATGATGTACACAGCCAAGAAAAAATGGGAAAAAATACTTACAAAGCTCATTATATGAATCATGGTCATCCACACCAATTCTGCACTTAACCGTTACAGGAGCATCAGTGTTTGCGGCAATCACTGACATAGCTTCACCAACAAACTTCCACAGGAAATAGTAAACATACTTATGTCAGAATATGTCAGAAGCGAACATTAAGGGTTGAAGTTAAAGAAGATAGCACAACTTACAGACCTTTGGATCAAGCATTAATTTTGCACCAAAGCACCCATGTCCACTTACCCTGGGACTAGGACATCCACAACTAGTAAACAAAGAAGAGCACATTAGTTTCGACATACACCAATAAGGAATATTGCCAAACTATTAGGTAAATGGTACACACTTAAAATTAATCTCATCATAGCCGTAAGTATTAGCAAGTTGAGTTGCCTTTGCAATGTTTTCCAAGTTATTACCACCAATTTGAAGGACAATAGGATGCTGCTCAGGAGAAAATCCCAAAAACCTATCCTGTTTAATGCAGTAAAATGATAAAAATCAATAACCTTGATATATCAGAAACAATAATAAAGACGAAGGCAGCATCTTTTTGCAAAATAATTCACTAATATAAACAAGAACTTGGTCAATTTGAAGGTCAATGAGGTTATCATGTATTCATGAAGACAAGAGAAAGGCCATCATCTCACTTGCCTTCTTTCCTCATCTTTACTATGGCAGACAAAGACTGACTTCTTGTTTCTATTAGTGAATTATTTTGCAAAAAGATAGATCAAATTCTCTCTTGGTTACTCTATTTCCCTTTCCTAGCAAAACGCTAGCTCCCTACCACTTCCTACGACTATGTTGAGCAATACCCAAAGTTCTTTTACGGATGAACAAATACCATATTGTACACAAATACAGATTTATAAATTACCAGATTGCCCTCCTGATATACAATTGTTTCAGCTGCAAGCATCTCAGTATAAAGCCACGCATGTTTTGATATGAGCCTAGCTAGTGTCCTATAATGATTATCTGTCCACTCCATCATTGGAGCAATGCTGCAGAAAACAGGTATAACCTTGTGATGCAATTGCTCATCACTTCACAAACTAAAGTGAATGAGAAGTTTACATATCTTACAACACAAAAAGGAAAAAGAAAGCAAACCTAAATAAAGGTGGCTGATAACGCGCCGCCACCATGGATGCTGCCTTGTGTAATTGATGATTCCAAATGCAAGAATGTCCTTCTTTGTTACACTTAACCCTCTGGAGGCTGTCTTTGACAACAACCTGTAGTGTTTTTGTACGATAACAGAATGAACGGGATTAAGTGAAGCAATCAAAGTGTATCCAGCAGACCTCATCATGCCCCTAATCAGACCATAGCATGCACTTCTAGGTACCTATTGGTTAAAGAAACTACATCATGAAAAGATAAACATTTATTTAACTATAACATCAACTACTAACCCTGGCTTGCACAAATTATATACTTCTAACCGAAGTAATGCTACCATAGCCAAAAGTAACATGAAGGGCGCAATTCATTCCCAATCATAACTAATCTTCAGCCATCAATGAATATAGGTCAAAGAAAACATTGAACTTCAACTAAAAAAATCAAAATTCCCACGTAATTTTGGTCTCTGACTCGAAATCTGAGCGAACAAGTTCAAATCAACTTTTCTAACTCGCTAAATTAACGCAACCAAAACAAGGGCTTGGAGAATTTAATGAGAAAGCTCCAATGCTGGAAGAGAAGGGCTAGGGTTTTACCTGGTGTGATGATCTATGCCCTTAGGGTGTTGAGATGCGAGACAGCGAAGAGCGCGCTATCTCTCTCCCCCTTTCCTCTCTCCTCTCTATCCGCCTGCGCTGCCTGAGAAACACATGAAAGTTTTGAGACTGAAATTAAAGGCGGCGGCTGCTTTATATGTGTTGGACGAATCTCGGGTCGGGTAATTTTAGCGACTTTAAAAGTGAAAATATACAAATACAAAAAAAAATTAAAAAGACAAATTTCGCACAAAATCAAACATTTTTCAAAAATAATATATTCAAACGTATATTTCTATATTTACTGCAATTTAACAATCAAAATAGTATACAATAAAAATCAAAATACACCTCATTTTATTTTTGTTACAAAACATGAGAGCTATTTTTAAACATTTTTATAACTCTTTAAAATTGATTTATTCGGTAAATTGCTAGAAAAATGTGAATAAAGGGTAATTTTGTCCGAAATTGATTATTTACGTCTGTACAGAATTACAATGTTGCCTAATCAAAGACTGAGAATAAGGCTATTTTATGTAATTTATTGTACCATTAATCAATTATGCATTGGTTAGGAATCGGAAAGCTATATAATTGAAATTTAGAGTAATTATATTCAGAATTACCACTTATATGATTATACTAATACATACGGATTATGTCTTTATGTATTTTATGGAAGTAAATACATTAATGAAGGCATGTAAAGCTTGAGTATGATATTAAAAACGCTACAAAAACCCATTGAATAAACTTTATAATTTATTATCTAAGCAAATTACAGTAAATTTAATGGAGAGAAATTGTAAAGCCCATGTATAAAAGGAACACTCGTCCAAAAGAGCAAACTAGAGAAATTCTGAATAATCCTCGTTAAAAAAATCACAAGTCTCACAATCCACCAAACTTTTTACAACTATCATCGTCAAAAGTCACCAACTATTTTCTACCTTTACACTAAAGATAGTAATAGTGTTCTCAGGTGTTCAAGAGGCGTCAATTTTTGCTCAGATCTTGAACAAATGGGATCCCTAACGGCTGGATCGGATCCACAAGCTGACAGACTGCATTTTACAAAATGCACTGTAAAAATTTCCAATTTCACAGTTTTTGTCTCTTATGCTTCTGTGGAACCAAGCGGATTCCTTGCTTACCCAGCTCTACTGTCTTGGTTCTTCCATCATCAAGATCAACTGTCAACGTAGACGTGCCATTGACGACGTCACTCACAACCCCCAACTGCCTGAAAGCCAGGAATACATTTGCAATCACTCAACTACAACATTTGAGCAATGACAAATTGCATTTAATAGCATTAGATGATAAGAGTGATTTAATTTACCTATGAGGTGGCTCCAAAAATTCAAAATAGTTCCCAATTCTTTGTCACACGAATGAATGAAGGAATTTTTTTTATAAATTACACTTTGTGTTGTTGTAAATAGCAATCAGTCAGTGTTATTTTTTAAAGGTATGCATAGTTTGTGCTATAATGAAGATGACTTACCAGGAATTATCAGATTGCTGCTGAACTTCTACTCTCCTCCCAATTGCATCTTTACCAAACCTCTTCAATATCCAATTATCATCCATCATATTATTCATTAGATTGCCCTGCTGAGATTCCCTGCCATCTTCTTCTTCTTCAGACTTGGCCTTCTCTGACGGCCTCTTTCTTTTTGATCTTTGACCCTTGACTACTCTCTTATCTTCCTCTCCATGTATATTCCAAGAGCCCTGCTGATTAGGAGTCTTGAACTTCAATTTTAGCAAGGGCTTGGAATCTTTTGGGGTAGAATTCGATGTTGGAAAGTCAGGCTTGCTTTCTGGATGCTTTCTTAACGACATCCTTTCGCCCTTTGGTGCAGAGTTTTGAGATCCAGCTGCTGCTGCTGCTGCGCTTCCTTCATTCCTTTTAAACAAGAGACTAGGCGTCTTTCCAGAACCAAACACTCCATTTACACCTGTTCCATTCCCTTGGTCAGATTTAGAAGTAACATCCGCTTTTCCTTTGCCTAGCCTTATCACATTTCCTTCCCTTTCTCTATTATGCTTCACACCTCTTATTCTATGGGAGCTGTCAATTCTATAACCTGCAAAGAGAGTTCAAGCCATTGACAATAAAGTTTAATCACGATGTAATTCACTTAAGATGAAGATCACACTAAATTAGTGGAAATATATTGCTCACCTTCATCATGGTCGGCAGCACTATCAGATCTCTCAACTGAATGCCTTTCACCTTCTCTGCGCTGACTGACTGCTTCCCCACCTGTATTTCTCACATTAAAGAAGCTATAGTCAGACGAAAACATGTAGAAAACATGTAGTAATATTTCATCAAATTAGAAAACATGTAGAAATCACTATTATAGTAATATTTCATCCAATTAGAAAAAACTTCAAATTGAGCATATTTTCCAGTAAGAAGACGTATAAATAGAAAGTTAATAACCAATCTGTAGATTATAACAAATGATCTTTGTAATCCTAATATAATGCCTACTGTAAATTGGCAAAAATGAAGAGTCTAGAATAACAGAGCCAATATCTAAGCAGGCTCCCAATTTTAACTAATTACGATTCAAATGTTAATGCTCAACTATCCTTGAACATAAGAACCCTTCAACTACAAATTCATCAACATAAGGTTGTTATACTTGCAAGGATTAGAAAAAGAAAAAGAAAAAGGAAAATGATCTGTATAGAGAAGAATGATTGCAAGTAAAGAATAATTACATAATGAAATTAAATCGAAACACAAAAGTCAAAGAAAAGATGTTTAACAATTTTCAGACCTTGGATGACAAATAGACAATAGAACTGAAAAAATTATAAATGAGGCACAACTGACCATTCAGTACTGGCAACTCCTGTTCTCTCTGGTAGCTTGAGGAATCAGATTTAGGAGAATTGGTTAAATTTCTGTTGCGTCCACCTAAATGTATAACCAACTTGGTCGCCTTCATAGTCTTCTTTTTGGAACTGTTGCTAGCATCCTCCCCAGCAGCTACATTACTAGTCGTGCTGCTTTTGATTTGAAGAATACCAGGCCTCTTATCATTATTCTTAATTTCATCAATAGATTTCTGCTTCAAGACCCCCAGTTGGTTTATTGAGCATATCCCTTCAGCAGGACTTAAATCATCGCAAATATGGGACTGAACAGCATCCTGCACAGGACTGGAGCCATATCCTGTGGACACAGCTTCTTGATGACCTTCAAAATTTGGAGTGGCACTTATTTTACTATCTGAATCCATGTGATTTCCCTTTTTCTTTTTCTTTGATGATTTTTTCCCATAATCTTTGGTCTTCTTGGGAGAACTTTCCGTCAAGCTTTTCAAAGACAACTTCATCCGCCCATGCTCACTCTTGACCCTGGGAAGATCATAATCTTCATCATCTGAGAAAGGCGTCATAGAAAATATTTCTTCCTGAGTTGGCAAACCCGCAGCATCCCTCAGGGTTGCTATTATATCTCGGTCAGCTTCATCCCGTCGCCTCCACAGTTCCCGTACAGCATCCTCCATATCCTTGACCTACATAAAATGGAAAGGAATATTAGATCAGCGAGAGGGCTTTTAACATCTACAACAACAAAAAAACAGAGGGTGAATGCACCTGGTAGCACTCGCCACGACATGTAGGACACGTGTATGGCAGATTGGAATCTGCTTGAAACCGCATATATTTTTCATCACTACAAAATAATTTGCTAAAGGTCAGCAAGTTCTAATGGTTACATAAGCATTGCAAAGCTCTGCAACTTGGTCATAAGGAGAAACAACATAACACAAAAAATTAAATTGCAAAGAAAATAGTTGTTGGAAGGCAGTTATTGATTTACTATAAGCAAAAAGATGTATAATTTGCAGCTTCAACCAAAAAAAATATGTTTAGCAGCCTTGATAAGAGCGGTGCCAAAAAAATTCCTAAAGTACAAGTACAATAATAACTTTTTAACTCCTCCCCAATCATACGCTGCAGAAAAGTAAATGTATGTGAGGCAACAACTTGAACTACTTGACCCAATTTAGAGGACAGAAAACAGATTTGCATATGCCCAATATAAAACAACACATTCTCAGATCTAAAAGAGCTACATATAAAATAGTTTCCCTTTCTTGATTAATAAATCACAGCAGAAATTCACATGATTCTAATGCAACTTCAACAGCAATATGTATTATGTTTATTCCTGAAACTTGTAAAGGTGGCTAAAGAATTACACAATTTAGTAAAGACTGCAAATTAATCATGGAATACAGCCCTACACCCTCCCAATATTCTGTTATGTGATAAGAAGCAACAAAAGGTCAAGTGACTTAAAAACACAACCAAAAAAAAATTGCATTCCCTCCTTCAAGATAAAGAATATGAAGCAACCTGATGTTATCACATTGGATGTGCACCCAACGCTGGCAAATATCACAGCAGACCATGGGGGTAGATTCCGAGTCTCTGTAAACCTACAAATATTTATACACATAAGAAACCATGTCAATATAACAATGTATAATGGCAATCAATGTGTTCAAGATCAGAAATGATAAAATGAATAGAGGCACATATGAAAAATCCTGTAAATTACTTATGTGTGCTACATACAACTTAAATTAAAAGAGAGTGACAAGCAACAGCCAAAAGCACAAGTTTCCCTCTTCAGTTAGTAAATAATTGGGAATAACCATTTAGTAAGTCAGATATTCAGGGGTACTGTATTGATGGAAATGTAAACAATACCCTCAAACAAACAGGGCAGTAGTTCCCTTTGGTGAACAATCTTCCACAAGCATCACAGCAAGTATATCCTAAGAACCACCTGCAGAAGTTAAGAACCAAAGTGAAATTCCTATCAAACAAAAAAAAGGAAGAGCCAGAAATTTCACTCATTCCAAAAAGTTGTACTTGCAGTTATTGCTATGACTTAAAAGAAGCAGCAAGATGAAGGTATAGCTACTCGAGACTTATCTGACTATGATGCAATCAAGAAGACTTTCCTTCATCGTGAGCCTAATCTAACCAGCTCCTCTATGGATTCATAAGTCATGACTAGGACATTAAAAGAGTCAATTGATTTGCAATTGAGCTGCTGTTATTTGTGATTGTTTCCGTCTAACCTCAAAACCACATTGCAGCTGAGAGAGCACTTTATCTTTTTCATCTTTTTCAGCAATTTTTGATACCATGTTCCCCATCCCAGTTACAGACTTACAGTATTTCCCACCCTCAGAACCTTTATTAGTTAATGCATGCAGCACCATTGCCAAATAATGAAGAAAACAATCGTATCATCAGGGTGAGACATAAAATACCTTAAACTGAGACCGTTGCCTGGGACATTAGAATCACAGCTATGGCATCTAGTATGGTTTGGACACAGGTAAGGTCCAGAACTAATATTCTGCAGTATAAGCAGTATAAAAAACGATATTAAGCCAAATCCTGCAAATTATAGACGAAAAATGAGATGAAAAAAGTTAAGAGCAACCTTGTGTGGTGGCTGCATACAGTAGCAGTGGTAAGCGGCGTCACACCTTCTGCAGAACTTGAACTTGTTCGGATCTCCAGTTCTGCGACAAACCTGCAACATAAAGCAGCTTAGGGGAGGGACAAAGAAAAATATCACTCTACATAACCCCATAATAATAATAATGATGGAGCCTCAAAAGAGACAATATCTAAGAAGAGCCTAAGATATCAAATATGTCATCTGGATAAAAACACAGGATACCGCATTTACTATATTCTAATTCAGTAATTGATATCCAAAATAAAAATTTGCAAAAGACATGCTAACATATGCAAGGTTTACTATCATGGGATAAAATGGAAGTATACAGATCATATATCAACACTAATCAAATCAAATTCCAAACATGAGCATATCACTAGCAAAGTCACAAAGTCATAACTAGAAATGAATACGCACATTAAGGGTAAGAAATATTGGAAAGGCATAATAGAATTACATAGGAAGGGGTAACCAAACCAAAAATAAATAAAATGTGCAAGGTCAACTAGGTACCTCACATGTACGGCAAGAGGGGCAGGTCCATGAACTCCAATGAAATAGATCTGTCAAAAAGTAACATGCCTTAAGTGAGTAACCTGCTATTCGTGATAAAAGGCCCAGAGGAAATAAAACAGACCTCTGTTTTGTCCCCACGTTTTCAAGCAGCTCCTATGATACTTCTTACTACAACTCTTGCAAGAAAGCATCTTCTTTGTCCTCTCACTTCCTTCATTTTCACCACAAAAACATAACCGACACATAACATTCACAGTGGACAGACCCTGCTCCTCCCCATCCAGATCTCTTGGAGCATCCTAAAAGTAAATGAAACTTCATACAGATAAGAGAAAGCAAATGACACCATCAAGAGAAGTGGAAATATTACAGATGCACCTCTTTCTGCACTAGTGCTAGCAACCATGAATAAGAGCATAAATGAAAAGTGATGGGAACACAGGTAGCCAAGGGAATTAAAAACAAAGAAGAACTATAAGTTTGCTACTTCTCTAGCTAAAACAATGAGACAGCATAAAAGAGACAAGACAAAAATTGCTGCTAGTCATAAAAAGATGTGGCTTAAGAATGTTTAGTGGTGTCAGCAACTTCCATTTAATATATGCCTCAAAGATTACATTCAATGTATGCCAATAACAAACAGTCCCAACTTTTACTTGTGTTCAAAACTTATGGTGCACAATGCGCTGAGGCATTGGAAGTCAAAAGTTAGGAAAGACACAACAAACAAAAACTTCCATCTTTAAGTAAATCAATTCTGCTGCGCAATTGATGTCAAGAAAGCAATCTCTTGTCCCAGAAAACCATCCATCCTCACCTTACAAAAGTTCTTATAATCTTTCAAGCGTTCAAAATCCTCAATTTAATCCACGAAAAAAAGAGTGGACAGAGTCAATAGGCTATGAAATTCATCCAAAGACCAACAAACTACAAACTAGATGGACAATAGCATTGCATTTGCATCCAAATAGCTCATCCTAATCACAACACACAAACCTCCAAATCAGAACAGTAAACAAACCAAACAATTGAACCAATCAACACAAAAGAACCACAATTACCGGCAGATCCCCGGACTCAAACCTCCTCGCGAAGTCCTCGGCCGCCATAGAAGCCACGGCAGCCTTCCTCTGAAGCGCAGCACGCTTAGTCTGCGCGGACAACAGCTCCTCCGCGCCAGCATTCGCGGCGGCGGCAGCAGCAACAAAGCCATCAGCAGGAACAACGATCGGCGGCGGCGGCGGAGTAACCTTGGGGACAGGAACCTGGACCGTTCCCCCCGCCGTAACCCTAAAAAACCACGGATCGGTCAGAAATCCCTGGAGCTTGGAAATCTCGAGCGAGAAGTCGTTCTTGGCCTCGTCGGAGCGCAGATTGGGGCGAAACCCTAGCGCGCAGGAGCAAATCCGCTTGCTGCCATGGGAGAGGGAGGGAAGGAAGGATGGGGGGGAGAAGACAACACAAACAAACGTTAGAGAAAGCGCGAACGAGAGAGAAAAACAGGGAAAGAGTGGGGGTTTGAGAGAGTGAAACCATACCAAGTAATTGGGCAAGCGACGTGAAAGGCCATTACGAATTGAGGGATTTTGGATTAACAAAAATCGCGAGCGAGCCCGAGCGCTTCTCTCCCCTTCCTTTCTACACACAGCGTCTCTCTTTCCTTCTGGTCAGATCAAAAATAAAAAAATTAAATAAATAAAAACATTAAAACGGACCCAAACGTGCCCTTCTTTTTTACTATGCTCATGACCCAAAGTGGTCCGTGCCCGGTAGGACCCTTGGTTCATGGTTTATCACATATTGCGATTTTACTTTATGAAAAATTACACAAAATCGCCCTTATTTAATTAATCACTTAATTTATATCAAATAGAACATTGCAAATGAGTAAAATTGTTCCAATCATGCGTGATTACCACAATATTCCTACGGTTAGTTTTGATTTGATGATGTAGGAATTAGGTCTCATTCTTCATGTTCATATAAAAAATAGAGGTATCAAAGTCTACTTTGATATCACAAATACACATACATTATAAATAGAGATGTCAAAACTTGACCAAATCCGATAAAAAAAATTAGGGTTGAAATCCGTAAATGTATTATTTAATTAAAGTATTATTTAAATAATCTTAAAAAATTTGATGTAATTGATCCACGGATCAAGTCGACCCGTCTTAAAACAAGCAACAATCGGACTCCGATTGACATGTGACCTATAATGAATCAAATCCGAAATGAGCGAACCTGAAACTGCCTGACCCAACCGAATTACCATGAGACATGTCTAATTATAAGTGATATCATCACTAATATCAATACTAATATGAAGTGATATCATCCCTTCGACGTGGACAAGTGTTAATTTGAGTGTCTTTGGGCTTGATTAGCGTTGCACTTGATTGCGTCATGGACCACCACAAAGGTCAAGTGTCTCGCCCGTTGTTGGGCTAGTACTTTCCATATCTTAGACCAACACGGATCAGCGGAGCCAGTTCGTTTGTATAAGGCAGGATGTCAGCGAGTCGGGGATTTCGACAGATCTTGCAGAGTTGCAGTGTGTAGGGATAGCTGGAGGGAGAAGATTTGAGTAGCGGACAACTAGGCACCTGAACGGACCGGTCCACGAGGGCCTTGAGGCTACGACTCTTTTGTTTTGGTTTTATGTTTTTGTTTCGTTTTTTTCACCTCGGTTTTGTTTTACCTCTTCTCTGCCTTTTGGTTACCTCATTTTTGTTTTTTGTGCTTTTATGGGTTTTATGTATTTTGTGGTCTTGTCGGGTCTATTGATTGATCCCTCGTCGCTTTAAGCCAGGGGTGTCCCCATCTTGACCCCCTAGATTTCCCGTAAGGGAAGTTCCACTGAGTAAATGTTGTTGTTGTAAACCAAACCGGATCATTTACATGAAACTCAATATGCAAAGAGATTAAGAGCATCTTTAAATTATATATTTTTATGAAATTATATCAGTTTTTTTCAGGAGAGACATGATAAGAAATGTCAGATTTCGTAAGTTAAGAGCTTAAAAAACTAGAGCTTAAAAAACTTGCCTAATTAGCTCATGCATACTATACATAATATTAAATTTTAAGTTATTTTGATTCATTTTTTTCTAACTTATATTATTCGGAACCTTATTTTAGAAAGATTTTTTTGTAATTTATGTATTTAGAAATGTTAATTTTTTATGCGGTTTGTGCAATTTTTTAGTATAATAATTTCATAAAAGGGTTAAAAAGACTATTAATATAATTAAAGTATAGTATTTCAGAATAACATAATTAAAGTTATAACATTTTTTTTTAATTCTTCTAGGATCTAGAGATACCAAATCATGTTGTAACTTGTCTAAGAATAAACTTGTTGAAATTGGTTTCATAAGTGGCTCCAATTCCATTTCAATGTATAAAATAAAGTATTTCACCTATAACATCAAAAATATGTTTATATCCATGGAGTATCTCTTAGCATTGACATAGCTTTACTAAAAAATGCAAAAAAAATTGCGAAGTTAATTTATGTTCCTCAATACAACAGATGTGGGTATTTTCATTTCGTTTATATTCAAAAGCAATTTTTCAAAATTCTTACACAAAATAAGTAATCCTACGTAAACACACGTGCAGGTTTGTTACACATAGCCTACTAAAATTAATTCTAAAACACAACATTATAGAAAGGTCCCTAGCTCAAATTGAGTTTCTTTTTCTGTAACGTCTCTCTCTCAAGCAACCTGGGCTGCTTGTCTATTTTGTACAGATTTATGGTGAATCCAAGCTTGCTTTTGACAATTTCTTACGCCAAACTTATCTACTCCTGTTGTATTACTAGATCCAAGGTTAGTTTCAATCTAAATCTCACAAAATCTGGATGAACCCATGTTTGAGTGTACATTTCTTAAAATCTAGGGTTTTGAGATGTTTCAATCCAAATTGAACTTAAATTCGTGTGTATTTGATGAAATTGAGTGTAGTTGTTAGTTCAAAATGATATGAATCAATGCTATTGTGTTGTAATTTGGTTGACTCTGAATAAATTTAGAATGAAATCAAATTTCAAAACTAGGAGGCAAGATAGACTCTGACAATGGAGGTTTGAGAGAGAAGAAAGAGAGATTTGGGGAGTAATATCGTGTAGTTTGAAATTCATAGAGTCAAACAAAGTCATGTCATAGCTTGAAATTCTTACAGACCACACTTCAGAACAAGCATCAGAATATGCTGTCTGTAGTTTACTTACTACCCAGTGAATGAATTGCATTTGTGCAACCACAAGTTCAATTCATAGAGTCAAACAAAGCCAGGTCATAGCATGAAATTCTAACAGACCACACACTTCAGCAGCAACATCAGAATGGTGTACTTTTGCTCTAATCATCATCACTAAAATCAGAATCTTCAGAGGGCACTACCTCATCATCATCATCGTCGTCGTCATCTTCCTCCTCTTCATCACTACTGCTCAGGACAATGGTGTTCTTCGGTTTCCTTGTAGCCGCCGCCCTCTGAGACCTTGGCCTTGGAGGCAAATCAGCAGAAGGCTGCTCCTCAGGCTCTTCCATTACACTCTCCAAACTTGCAGAATTCGAATCAGCATTCCCTCCACTTCCAAGAGAAGCCTCGTCTTCTTCTTCTACATCATGTTGTATCCTGCCCAGCACAGAGCTGCTCTTCTTGTTGAACGGAGAAGCCCTCATCCTCCTCACCTTCTTCTCAGGCGACACACCAGAAGACTCAGAAGAAGTCGGCTTCAGCATATCAGTTATCTGCTTCTGACCAATGACTTGCTTTCCTGCAGCTGTTGACCCTCTCTTTCTTGCTGGTGCAGCTCCACTTGTCATTTTAGCAGCAGCACCTCTTCCGCTGCCTCGACCTCTCCCTTTCGGTGGGGCCACCTCTTTCACTTCAAAGTCATCATCGTCGTCTATGTCATCTACTGCCTTGTCCTCATCACTATCATCGTCTAAGCTCATGGCCTTCTTCTTCGGAGCGTTTTTCCTGGGATTCTTGGTTGCAGCTGGTGGTGCTTCACTTTCCTTGCTCTCATTGGCTATACAAATGAAACGATTAATAGACATCCATTTAGATTGTTGTATTACAAATTTTTAAATCATAGAATGAACAATGCGTACAAGAATTTATTTACCAGGAGAGTTGTCTGACTCAATGTTATAAGCGGCAAGTCTTGCTCGCAGGGGTTCTAGGTCTCCTTCGTCTTCGTCAACCTGAGCCTTCTGTAAGCAAATAGAAATTTGAGGTAAAAACTGGTTAATTTGGGGCAAGATTACGACAAGCTATAGATATTGCATGTTATGATCCGCACCTTCTTAGCCGGAGCTTTCTTAGGGGCAGCTTTAGCTTTAGGCTTAACTTCTTCTTGAGCATCTGATGGTATAAAAAAATACAATGTTGAGAGCAAGGGAAAAAAAACAACTTTACATTGGAAAGAAGGAATAAAGTTAACCTATATCCATCCCAGAAGCAGCTGTGGTTGTAGATTTTGAACTGACAGTTTTTGGTGGAGCTTTACGTGGTTGTTTTGCTCGTTTTTTAGAAGCCTTATCGTCCGATTGACTCGAAACCTCTTTCTCCTTTTCAGCATCATATTTATCTTGATCCTGTGAATTAGGCAGATTTTATCAGGCATGATTAAAAGAAACTGAAATGTAAACAAAGATAAAGGAGCAATTCTTCATACATCAAGAGCCAACTCAAGCGCATCAAGATCCTTGGACCACAGTGACTTTGGACTCGATTTCTCAATTTCCTCAAGCTCTTGGATTGTTTTATCCTTTTGAGCACACATCTCTTCAATCTTCTCATATGTCAGTGACCCAATGGACATGGAAAGAAGGTAATCATAGTCACTATGACTCGTCCCCTGGCTGTTTACCTGCTCGTCTTGAGCTTCGGCAGTCTCTGAGGTTTCTTCAGCATCATCAGCTCCAACAACTGCTGGCTCACCACTTTTCGCTTTCTTAGGAAAAGGAGTGAAGCCCTTTTCCTGCAATTCACTTACCAATACAGCCTTCTTCTTCCTGTTCACAACAACTTCTTCATTGATAACAGCTAGGATAAACCTAATCTTGTTCTCTAGCTTTGTCACTTCCTGCTTCAGATTGCCAACACAATAGTTCTGCAAAAATAATGAACACAGATAAGCAAATTTTACTATAGATCATAAAGATTTTTAATGAGTCTGAGTTAACATAGCCCACCTTCCTCTTTGCATATAGATCAAGCCTTATATGATAGAACTCTTCAAGAACTGGTATAGCCAAAAAATAAAAAAAGTTACAGCACACGTTAAAAAAATCCAAGTATTAATTGCAAAAGCAGATCCAATATCAGTGTCATACTTTGTTCAGCATTTTCATATTTTTTTATTACGCCACTTGGGCCAAACAGGTGCATGTTAGTTGTGCTCATTGAGGTTGTAAGCTTAAATTTCTTCATCAAGCCCTCCTGTTTGGCCATTAGCAGCTTCGCGGGCTCCATGTAAATCTCAAATTGGGCTACTGTGTCAGTGGTGTGATCCCTGAAATCCTGCAGCCATCGGATTATTGCTTTAAGAAGTCTAACTCCCAAAGGTATCTTGGAACTCAGACAGACAAATTCGAAGTAAATCATTGTTAACTTTTAGTTAATGGATAAAAATAAACCACATGTTTTACCTGTATGAATCTCTCCTTCACCTTATCACCGTCCTTGGGTTTGTCATTTGTTTCAATAATTGACTCAAGAAACTGCTTATAATCTTGTGTCCAACGTCGAACTGGCAGTTCAGTAATCCTGAGCGTGCCTTCATCTATTTCCTCAATTATTCCACTAACTGTATAAGTGCACCCACCTTCCTTTGTTGATTTCTCAATGGTTCCCTTAAATCCTCTATACCAAGGATCCATTGACTTCATGCTCTCATCATTCAGCAACCGCCTAATATTTGAAATGATATCTCTGGGATTATAATTGGGAATGTAAGAGCTCCAGCCAGTTCCAATTCCTTCACTTCCATTGACTAGAACCATTGGAATGATAGGGGCATACCTGAAAAGATCAACAAAATTATTCAGCCCGGTGACTTCCTTTCTCTTTCCTAGTATCACTAAGTTATAACGTGTAACTGGTAGAATAAAAAGAGTTATGAAACAATACCAAGTAGGTTCAACAGATATTCCGTCTTCACGTTGGTAATCAAGAAGTACATCATCCACCTTTGGGAAAACAAATCTTGCAATGGGCTGAAGACGAGTGTTGATATACCGAGCACTTGCATGATCCTTCCCGCCCTGCAAAACAACACAAATTGAGGCATTCAGCATGACATTCAAGAATGAATGATAAATTGAAAGCTTAGTCATGTCAATTCTATTTCTGAGTATTAGGTGGGAAGCTTCGTGCCTGGCAACGAGTACCGAATTGCCCAGCTGGCTGAAAGATATTGATGTTGTTACTACCAACATAATCTTGTGCCATACTAATAATGGTGCTGTATAAGCTCTGATCACCATGATGGTATGCAGATTTCTCAGCTACATAACCTCCAAACTGAGAGATCTTAATTTCTTTCACAAGGTTACGCTTGAAAGCACAGAATAAAACTTTTCTCTGGCCGGGTTTGAGTCCGTCCATAAAAGAAGGAATAGATCTCTGAAGATCTGCAATTGAAAAATGTATGAGCTCCTTGTGGACAAAATCACTGTACTTGATGTACTTGTCCTTTGAGTCAAGTCCTCTTCCAGGCTGCAAAAGTAAATTATCAGGTAAAGTAAAGGTGGAACATTCCTAAGAAATAATCAACGGAAGAAAGACCAAAACCTCATATTGTCGAAGCCAATTCTTTCTAGCTTCAATCTTCTTCTTGCTAAAGGCAAGTTCAATTGCATCTGTATCATGGTCATCACTCCACACAAAATCCTTTTTGTGCCTATCTAGGTCATTGAAGTATTCTCTTCCTTCCTCTGAGCTGCTAGTACCCAATCCCTGCAATAAAAGGATTAATGAGTATTTCAGTAAAGTACAATGCCGGTAAAAAAATCAGTCACTCTAATAATAAAAATATTAACATACCTTATAGTACTTTATAGTCCAACCCTTTACATTACCCTGCATGCTCTCTGTCCATGCCTCGTACTCTTGCATGGAGTAGAAGGCTAAAGTTTCACCATTATTAGTCGCCTGCAGGACATTTGTAACAGTTTACACCATTAATAAGTTTAAACATTACACCTTGCTTTTGCTGTACTATTATCACAATCAAACTATAAGCTGCACTGACAATGGCATGCTAACCTTTAAAAGAGGCGTCACAAACTCAACTATAAAAGATGGAATTTTCAGCAGTGATGGCCAGAATGCATGGATGAAATTTATGACAAGCCCTTTGATGTGGGATCCATCATGATCCTGTTAAATGTGGAGAACAAAATGACATCAACATTCCAAGTAAAACTAACTTCTCTCTGTGAAAATTAGATATAGGAGACCAAAAATGAAAGCCATACCTGATCAGCCATGATCATTATATGCCCATAACGCAACGATGATGCATTTTCATATGTTTTGGCTTGTTGTAGACCAAGTATTTGCTTGAGAGCCTGAATTTCAACATTCTCCAAGATCTGCTTATGAGTTGCTTCCCTTACATTGAGCAGTTTACCTTTCAAAGGAAACACTCCGTAGAAGTCTTTTCCAACCACACCAATTCCAGCCATCTATATTTCAATTTAGCCACAGCAAGCAAATTAATTTCAGGTAAACATTACATACAAGCAGGTAGATCAAAAGAGGCCAGACAAGATAACTCACCGCAAGTGCCTTAGCTGAGTCTCCTTCTGTTAGAATGAGGGTGCACTCACCAGAGTGCTTTCCTCCAGCCTCATTTGCATCGTCTAGTTTTTGAATACCATGAAGCCTCTGTTTTTTTGATCCATCAGTCTTCTTAAGTTCCCTTTTTTCCTTAAAGTCAGCCCATGCTTCGAGGTTTGCTACCAAATCAGACTTGGAAACAACTACATATATAGTGCACTCAAAAAATCAAGCTTCAAGTCAAGTGATTATGCAAAACAGATTACCACTAATCATAGGAAAAGAGATACAAAGCAAACCTTTCTTTAGGAAATCATCAGAGATATCACAAGTTGAACCGAAACTGTTGGAACGAGTTGTCAAAGTTTCTTTGGTTTGAGAGTCAAAAGCAGGATTGTCAATCAGAACATTGACAAAGACCCATAGATGAGTTTTAACCACGGATGGCTTGACTTCAATACTCTTCTTCTTCTTGTTATCCTTGTTATCCTTGTTATCCTTCTTCTTGTTATCCTTGTTATCCTTGTTTTTCTTGTTTTTCTTGTTAACATAGTCCGCAACATACTGCGTGATCTGACTTGTAATGTAGTCTACATGAGTCCCCCCTTTGACTGTTGCAATCCCATTAACAAAGCTGACCTGTCAAATTAACCCACAAGTTCATACAAGTTAGATTAGATATTGAGCTGCTTACTTTGAAGAGCAAGACTAAACAGTTAGTATGAGGGAATGTTGTGATAGATACCTGTTGAAACTGATCATTGGTGGAAGTAGTAACACAGATTTCCCACCTATCTTTGGAGTAATGAAACCTATGAACAGCACGGAGGATATAGTTGAGCAAATAAGTCATATAAATGAAATGCTGAGACTCAAATTTTACAGTATAAGAACCTTTCAGGCATTGGTAGTAGTTCTTTAGATATCGACTTTTCAGGCGTTGGTAGTTCTTTAGATATCGGCTTCAAATAAAGATCAACATAATCGGAGAAAGACTTGACAGGAACCCTTTTGCCGTTTAGCTCCACCTTTACACCTTTTCCAAGACATCCAGCCAAGTCTACAACTCGCTTCTCCATCAATGCAACCACATCATCTGACAAGGATTCCATGTTGAACTTGGCCAGGTCAGGCTTGAATGTTACCTTAGTCCAGTTCTCGCCTGTCTTGCATTTTGTAATTACTGGCTCTGATTTCTTACCCATGTTGTCAGCGAAAACCTTCAAATAAGTTCAAAATTCAAAAACTGTAAGCATCCGTGCGAATCAATGGGGAACAAATTAGCTGGTTTATACACTCGAAGTTCAACAAACGTTAGGCATGAACTTCTGTCTATCCTCCATCACCAAATTAAGATCACAGCCATTCTATGCAGAGGACATGGAATTCTACACCAATTTCCATGAACTCTTCTTTAAATCTATCTTTCCGCTATAATTAAGTTTCAAGAAGCATTAAACTCCAATTTTAATTTAACGAAACCTAAAAGCGGATCATCCTACAACAAGAAAACCCTAGAACCTCTAATTATGGTTCGTCTTCCCTAGATTGCAGTCGGAATCCACTCTATCCCTAACAAAGAGAAGCAAATTAACTGCCAAGAAAGATCGCAAGCGAAAATCACAAAATTCCCAAGACCGAATCTATTACCTGTTTGTACTTCTTTTGCCTCTTCCCGTCAGCGGTTTCGATCACGAACTCCTTCGAGAAGATGTTGGTAAGCTTAGCACCGTATCCATTTCTCCCACCGGTCGTCTTCTTGATGGAGTCATCGTAGTTACTACTGGTCAGCAGATGCCCAAAAATCAGCTCTGGAACATATACTCCATGCTCTTTGTGGATCTCAACAGGCACCCCATCACCGCTGTTGTACACACTGATCTCGTTCGTCTCTCGATCGATGTTCACCTTCACTGTGTCCATCGTCGGATCTCTCTGTTTGTTATCGGCGGCGTTGACGAGGATCTCGTCAAAGATCTTGTACAGCCCGGGGACGTAGGTTACATCCTTGTAAACCATCCGCCCCTCCTCGTAAATCCAGAGTTTCTGGCTGTGATTCTCGATGGATCCGACATATGTATCCGGTCGAAGCAAGATGTGCTCAAGTTGAGTCTTCTTTTGGTAGGTTTCTTCGATTGTCTTCCCCTTCCCCCCGGCGTCATTGCCGAGGATGTTGGCATTATTGCTAGTCTTAAGCGGCTGAGGAGCCATGGAAGTCGATGAGAGTGAGAAAGGGAAGAAGATGGAAGACACAGAGAAGGTGTCTTGAAATTTGAATGAGTAGAACTGTGGAAGCCAGGAAGAAAGCAACGGGGAATGAGGTTTTGAATGACAATTGCCAAACGGTCGAAGAAATTAGTCGGCTTTAGGGCTTCCAAATTTGAAATTCGAAATTTGTGCGGGAGATGAATGTTTGATGGGGATCGGACGGTCGTGATTTTGTGGTGGGTCAAACTTGACGCTCTCATTCTTGAATTTGATGCTTTTGGCTTTTGCTGAGAGAATGAAACGCATCGTTTGACCAACAGATAAGCTTCGAGATTTTTCCATGAACAGACAACAAATCATCGCATGAATTGGGCCCAAAAAAGGCCCATAAATTCAAATCTTGAGGCCCAACTTGACCTCATGGGCATTGGACTAGGTGCATTCTAATCTTGAGTACTTCCTAGTAGAGTTGTCAAGTTGACCGAACCCGAAAAATCGACCCAATCGACCCGCTTTTAAATCCGGCCTAACCTATTCGAAACTAAAATTTGACCCAAACTCGATTCTAACCGGAGAATATATGATCCAACCCGACTGACTTGAGACCCACCTGTAAATGAAGAGTTTTATCATAATATTGATATAATTCTAATTTTATATTTATTTTATTTATTTTTACATTTACACTATTATCTAATAGTAATATTTAAAAATTAATAGTGAAAATGACATTTTTAAAAATGACTTCATTGACATGTTTTTTGGTCAACCCAAACCAACATGATAACTTATCATAACTCAATCCAATTTGACTGGTAACTTGATGGACATGAACCCTTACTCAATCCAAACTTGAACTCGACCGAAAAGACTTGATTGACGGACCTGGTTCATAAGTAGTGTGGTAATTGGTCATTATAGACTTGTCAATCGGGTCAATTTCGAGTCGGGTCATTTCGGGTTCGAGTTGAGTCAGGTTCGAGTCATTACAAGTCATAGGTTAATCGGGTCAGGTCGTTTCAGGTTTTCTAGCGGGTCGGGTCGACCCAATAAGTTAAGAATAGCAATATTTTTATGATTATTAAATATTATTTTATTTATTTAATACTCCGTATATTTTAATAATAAAACATATTATAATATTTAAAATATTTCTTATATATTCTGCAAATAGAGTAAACCGAATCAACATAACGGTTTTATATTTCAAACCTATTGGATTTTGGTTAATCGAATTCCTATCTTTCTTTAACCCACTAATTTCGGTCTGAATTCCAACCCTAAAATTTCAAATCGGATTAGATGAGGTTAAGTTTTAACAACCCTACCGGTTCATTATAATAGCCTAATGTTCTGAAACTTTAACTAAACTTGTCTACTTTTTAACAAATATTTTTCTTCTTAATGCATTAATTTGTTAATTATTTTCGGTGGAATATAAAATCATTAATCTTATTAAATTTTATTTTCTTTCAATTTAAAATGATCAAATAGGAAAGCCACGAAGCCTTTCCGTATCCGAAGACGGAAGCACGTGAGTAACATGCTGCTCTCTGTCGTATTTGTGTGAATAAAGAGACTGGAATACGTAGAGAGAGGTGCACTAAATTCAATTTCTGACACACCACATGCCAAATACCATAATTTTGTTTTGCATTATTGCAATTCAAATTGGTTTATTTGCTTGCAACTACAGGCCAATAACTCATAACCATTAATTACAAACATCAAACACCCCATATACATTGAATGCTGCTAGGTCAGGTGTATGTCAAAACGGGGCTCTCGCTTTAAGAAAGGAAAAGCCAAATTACTCGTTTTTGTTCATTCAGCTTTGTTTAAAGGTGTGTTTAGTCTAATCAAGACCATTAGTTCATGCCTTCGGCCTTCGGGCATTTGGTTCGACGGTTTAGATTTCAGGGTATAATTTTAAAGCTATCGTTTTGAATCTCACGAATAATAATTTGTCCATTTTTTTCTAAAATTAGTTAATAATCAATTCTCATCCCTAATTAATGCTCTAGGCGAGATCCCAAATAATATTTATGACGACCTTAATCTTACCCTATAAAAAAACATTAGTTCATGAATTTCTATACACAAATTAGTTGAGAGAGGTTTTACTTACATAAATTGAAAAAAATGGAGGTTTTACTTGCATATATCATTAACCAAACATAAAATATTAGTACTCCGTGTATAGTATTAGGGTTTCTATTTCTTAACATACTCCTTTTTTCGTTACAAAAATAAGATACTTATAAACTCATTATAAGGGGGTATGATAGTCTCCTACATATTATGTATGTTTTTTTTTTTTTTAATGAAGTATATATTATGGGGTATAGATTTTTGAAGGGTAGGTATTTCGAAGAAGGTTCTCACTAGCAAGGTTAACATCCTTAGTTGTTAGGCCAGTTTTGTTGTATGGGGTAGGGTGTTAGCTGATTACAAAGGCAGGCGCAATAACAGAGGTTGATGGTGGCAAAACTAAGAATGTTGTGTTGGATGTGCGGGCACATACTGTTCGATAAGATTAGATATGAGGTCATTTGTGTAGGTGTGAGCACCTTAATAAATGCACATAATGGTGGAGCAGGAAGTCAAATTTTGCAAATGTGGAACTTCCCACATCGGAAGATTGGGCAATTGAGCCCCAATATATATTAGGCCTCTTACCAGCTCATTATTGAATTAAGCTAGAGCATGGACACCCCTCGCGCGCCGCCGCCGCCGTCCGGTCGGCTCGTGGCACGTGGCATTATCCGATTGTTTCTTCCGCAACTTTTTTTCAAAGTTATTTGTTTTAACTGAAAGATTTACTTATGTCAAATCCGATTTTCTAGCCATATCTTTGACTGAAAACGTGGAGGTTGAGAAATTTTATCTGATAAGTGAAAAGTTTCTAACAAACTGATTTGAGAAGTTCAGCATAAAAGGAGACGTGGTTTTCTTCACAATACACACGATTTACAGTTCTTTTCTCTCTACGTTCTAAAAAACTGCTCTAGCTTTGTTGTTCTGAGTTCTGTGAGATCCCGACCCTCTCTTACTGGTGTGCACCGGTTCGAGAAGGAGTTGTGCTAACCTTGGGGGGCAACCGCCGCTATCTGATTGCACCTGTGTCAGGGCGTAACTGCTTCTAAGGCAGTGGCTCGTCCACGACGCAGCGATTCGAGTTTTGTACATCAAATCAACGGCCCACATTTCTTTCTTTGTCTACTCTTTTCGCCCTTTGCAGTGTTTTGATTCAACAATTTGTCATTGGTTGAAAAGACCGATATTAATGTATTAGAGACAAATTGCGTGAATCCATATTTTGTTGGTTCATGCATGTGCAACAGAGCCAATTGAGCACTCTAGTGCGTGGGTGTAAAGATCTAATCCTTGTGGATTTCTACTGGGATATAGGGCACCCTAAGAAGAGTTGGAGGAAAGTGATTAGTCAAGACCTTACACTCTTGGTCCTTGCAAAAGGATATGATCCAAGATAGGGCCTTGCGAAAGATATTGACCGAGTAGAGAAGGTATAGGAAGAAGAGAGCGTTGTAGTGTTCAAGGTGTAGGAAATAAAGGTAGGTTTTGGTGTTTGGTGTTTTTGGGGTAGGTTTTATGTCGAAAGACGATTTTATGTTGCTGATCATGTGTGTTTTGCGTGCTATGGATGTTTTTGTTTTTTCCTTGTTACTATGGTTGTAAATTTCATTTGATTTTTATCTTTGCTTTGTGTCTTTGTCTCTATTTTAGTTGTTGCATTTAGGTAGACATGCCACAATTCAACTTTAAACCGCCAAATTGACCCAAAATGAAACCGGACCGACCCTATATGAAACCGGGCAAAAATCTAAATCGTCAATTTATCCATAATAAGATTTAGGTTAAACTTTAGCCAAATCTCAAACCGACTGTTAGGACGGTTCAAACCGTCGGTTTACAAGCTACAACTTATTCAACCTATATTCATATCAAGGTAGGTGGTATGGTTGTGAGATATCCAATTTATTCGGGTAATTGGGTAAATTGTCAAATTGTGCACCGACATTGTCCACGAATGGCTCAGTGATCAACTTCTATTTCATAATTGGCCATTTCCCCCACACAATGAAAGCAATATCACCGTGATCAATGGCATAAGAAGTGCAACTTTTAAATTCAAATAGAACCAACACATAACGTATGAATAGTGGATTATAATCAATTGTCAAATGAAATAAATAATTAAAGCACTTTCTCTGTTTCTCATCCTAGCTAGCCAAATTAACAAGTAGATTAACAACAACATTACTTGAAATTATCATTACTCGTCATTCAATTTAATACGCCATCAAAATCCCCATCCCCATAATTTATGGGGGAAAGAAGTCGGTTTGGAGTCTCCAAGACGGACATCATTATCAATTCTCAAATTTTCTTTTTAATTTAAAAAAAAAACAATCTTTTCCCTTCTTCTTCACTAAACCCTCAAAATGTACCCTACATATATTCAGCCTTGAGAGTGTTTACAGACTGCAACTTTCCTCTTCTCATTGCACCTCAGTCTCTGAAAATGGCCGCCAAGTTCACTTTTCTCCTCTCTTTAGCTCTGCTCTTAGTTGGTTCCACCATTGGAGCTCCTTATGAAGAAGGTAAAGCAACTCAAAACCCTCTAGTCTTCCAAAGATCAAATCTTTCTTCATATAAACTTAAAAAAGATCACACCTTTTTGTTTTGTTTTGTTTGTTTTCAGGTCTACTTCCAAATGGCAACTTTGAAGATCCACCAAACCCAAATCAAATCAAGAAAACAGTGCTCCAAGGCAAACACGCCTTACCCAAATGGGAAACCTCCGGGTTCGTGGAGTACATCTCCGGCGGACCCCAGCCCGGCGGCATGTTCTTCCAGGTGGCCCACGGCGTCCACGCCGTGCGCCTAGGGAATGACGCCAGCATTTCCCAGTCAGTTCAAGTGAAGAAGGGCTCAACTTACGCCCTCACATTTGGGGCTTCAAGGACTTGTGCTCAGGATGAGGTTTTAAGGGTGATTGTTCCTCCTTACAAGGGAGATATTCCTCTGCAAACACTTTACAGTAGTAATGGTGGGGATACAATTGGCTGGGCTTTCATGGCTACCTCTGATGTTGCTAAAATCACATTTCATAACCCTGGAGTTCAGGAGGATCCTGCTTGTGGACCTCTGTTGGATGCTGTTGCTATCAAGGAGCTCTTCCCACCCAGGAGGATGATAGGTGAGGGTTAAGGAAAGATTTTGAATTGGTAGATTGGATTGGATTGGATTGGATTTTGGACCCTACTTTTGTTTCTTATTGTATAATCTTGTGGGTCTGCTTTTTCACTATGATTTTGATAGTGTTTTAGGAAGATTTTTAAAGTGTCTGGACTCTGGTGTGACTAATGATGAGATTTCTTTGACAGCAAAGTTCAGCAGGAAGTGAGATTATTATATATCTCATTCTGTGCCTTATTTTAGGTCCCATTTTCTCTAGATTGTCATGCTATCAGATTGGAGTTAGCTTGTAATTTAGGGGTATTTCCACTTGGCAATGTCACAAAATCATATAAAAGGAAACCTCAGCATGAAATGTTGAGGTTGTTTTGACAGCAAGTTCAGTAGGAAGTGAGATTATATATCTCATTCTTTCTGTGCCTTAGTTTAGGTCCCATTTTCTCTAGATTGTAATGTTTGCAAATTGAAGTTAGCTTATAATTAGGGGAATTTATTTTCCACTTGGCAATGTCACAAAATCATATAAGAGGAAACATCAGCATGAAATGTTACGAAGAAAAAGATATGCAGTGCTGGTTTGGTTAGGAGTTACCGAGTTAGGATATCTCTCTCTCGTTTTAAGTTATTGTGCAGGCAATGAGTTTACATGTCACCATTCTGCTCCTAGGACTGCATAACATACAGAATTGAGAATTGTTACCATCTGATGCTTGTTTGGTTGTTCTTTTGCAGGCAACCTTGTGAAGAATGGCGGATTCGAGGAGGGTCCCCACAGGCTACTCAACTCATCGAATGGCGTCCTCATCCCACCCAAGCAAGAGGATTTCATGTCTCCTCTCCCCGGGTGGATCATCGAGTCTCTCAAAGCCGTCAAGTTCATTGACAAGAAACACTTCAACATCCCCTTTGGTCGTTCAGCTGTAGAGCTCGTTGCAGGGCGAGAAAGCGCCATTGCTCAGGTCCTCAGGACAGTTACCGGTAAGACGTACAACCTCACCTTCACTGTTGGAGACGCCAAGAACGGTTGTCATGGATCCATGATGGTTGAAGCGTTTGCTGCAAAGGACAGTTTGAAGGTTCCCTTTGAATCCAAGGGATTAGGAGGATCCAAGACTGTTAGCTTCAAGTTTAAAGCTATCTCTCCAAGAACAAGAATCACTTTCTTCAGTTCCTTTTATCACAACAAGGTTGATGATTTTGGTGTTCTTTGTGGACCTATTCTTGATGAAGTAAAGGTCACCTCAAGCCGCCTCTAGGTAGGCTGTTGGTTTGTAATCTAAAAAATGATGGTAAACTTTTGTAGGGTTTTTCATGTGTCCTGCTATTATGTGAGGGAACACTGGTATTCTCATTGAGAACTCTTCTATTGTAGTATTGTATTATGATTATCAACTTGATCAATGTAAGATGTGGCAGGTGTTAAGAGGAACATATTAAGTCTTTATTGCTAAGGCATGCAAATTACATTGTTTTGCTGAAATAATTTCAGCATATCTGAACAATGTTGATATATGTGAATGCTAGAATCTTAGTTACAATGCAAAAGATAATGTCTAGCTAAACAATGGGTTGGTTGCCCGCGTACCCAGTTCACAAGTTTGCCAAAAGGTACAATATTCTAACCAAAAAAATACAAGTTTTGAATGTACCAGTCTGACTGTGATGATAGACTGCTTCAATGCTTGTATAGGATGGATCATTTCTTGATACTGCTCTCGTCTAGGATTCCAACAAGGCACTTCTCCAATAAGAATTCGTCGTTCACCCATGCATGATACTTGTCTGATTGTGAAGTCAAGGACTGGTGTATCTCTTGTTTTCAAAGAGTAACGAGTGTATACCATGGCTGAAGAATGCGTTCTAATATTTAATTTTAAAAACTAGAAACAGCTTAAGTAATGAATGAAATATCAAAACTGATCAAAGAGGGATGGAGAGATCAGAGTATAAAAGGAGCAGCAGATTAAGTGGAATGAAAATAGAAGCAATAGTGATGAATTTTGGTAGTTCCAATCTAAAAGGATACTGAATAACAATGTACAGTCTTTGCCAACAGCCTTCATAAGCATATCCACACCTAAAAGAATAGATAAGAGTGTTCAAATAGTTGCTGCTTCTTCTTTTATTTCTCCATAAAATACATGTATTGTGTAAAGACATATACATAGACATGTAATATAAGCAACAAGAAATATTTACCATTAAAGAATGCTATGTTTACGTAAATTGCTAAGTTAAAGTCATTATGGGCCTAATGGCTGGTTTATTTTGAATGGTTTGCTCAATAATCATAAGCAAACAATAAACTTCTTTCATTGCTAGGGCAAATAAAGGTTTCCCCTTTCCAGTTTCTTCTATTGAATGCTGAAAGTTTGTTGCACTTTGTATTTCCTCTAAGAACATATAAATCATCAACATTTCAAACATAATGTATGTTTATCTTTCAATTGTGCAGGAACATATTTCAATTCCTTGACAGAGTTTATGGACTCTGTCTCACTAAATACAAACATGGAAATGTCAGCCTATTATATATGCTGATCTTGTAAATAACATGTATAAAGCTAGTCTTCGACAGGTGAAAATCAACAAATATTAAATCAAATATCTAAATGTCATAGCAAAGAGCATGGTTTTCAATAATTAGTTCTAGTCCTTAATCATTTAGTATAAACAAACCCACAACAATTTCATATCATATTCATTTCTCCAAAATATACAGATGATAGAATAATAGGATGCTCTTACCCCCAGGGTGAAATTTCATGTATGGATATAGATTATAGACACGGCCTTTAAGAACTGTCCACATAGAACCCTCTGTTCGGTTCTGCTTGACCTCACTCATAGATATAAGCCTTCGGTTTGACTGTCCTTTATTTCCTAAAACAGACAAATCAGAGAATTACCTTCAGTTTTCAATGAAATAATGGTAGTGATGTAAAAGACATCACCCAAAAGCAGTGATGACCTAGGAGACAATAGATACAAATGCAAAAACGCAAATGACTACCATACACAAATAGATGGACTAAGATTATGTCATTTTCTCTGCAGAAATGAACCTACTGTTTTGCAGCCAAACCACCTTCAACAAATCATTAGTCTTGAATCTTGATATATGCTTGTATATATTGCATTTATTACTCATATAAAACACACATCCTAGAAGAAACAACATTTGAAGAACAAAAAAGAAGAGAGAGCGCAGTAGGAAAGTTCTGGTACCTGCAAGGTCCGGATGTGTACGAGTAAGCTTAAGCCAGTCCATCTGGCTATAACCCTTCTCAAATGGAACCTTCGTACGAGCTATCGGTTTCTTTGTCCTCAATATCTGCTCAGCTGTATTATTATCAGAACTTTCAGCATCTTCTGTTGATTGTTTCATAGGTGCTTTGTTAGATTGGTCAATAGGCGTTGCACTTGTGACAGTGAACGACAATGAACCAAGTCTATCTTCCTTTATGATTCCATCAGTTGGAAGGCTGTCTTTCCAAAGAGATCTATTGCTTGCAGATTCATCATCACCGACACTCCTGGACACTTCGTCCTTAAGAGTGATATTGCTTATATCTTCCGCTGTTTTTTGTGCATCAGAACTATTCTCGTTGACAGTGGAACCAACCTAAACCATCCCAGTTACTACTCTTTAACTTTCAGAAGAAAAAAAAAAGTAGTAACATTTGAATGGCTATTACTTGGATTTATCTACTATTAAAATAAATATAAAAATCACTAATGAAAACCCTTATATAGTTTTAAAGCAAGGATTTACACCCAAAGTGAACAAAACCTACTGATAAATGCTGGGTAGATTGAAGCATAAAAGATTAAACAAACACCAACTATCTCAAATGGAACGGACTACTTCTCCTCAATTTCATAAGGAAACCATGTTAATACTTAATCCAACAACACAAAAAAAAAAAACACAATCTGAGACTTGCCTGGCAAAAGGTAAAATCATCATCACTTCTATTTGCCATGTTTGGAACACCGAACCGTCCAGATGTAGCCAAATCACCCAACCTGTCAAAAGCTAGATAATCAATAGTGTCAATAGGCTCCAGATTTCAATTTGTGCTAAGAAGAAAATAAGGGAGAATGTTGCAAGCAAATTGGATTAGTGATAACACATCTAGTGACAATTTTAGCATAATATCAAGGCTTTCTTTTTCCTCAGTGTAAGAAACTTGCAGCTTCAGAATCCTCTAAGCTCAAATTTATCCAATCAAAATCCGACTTTTAAGTATTCTAAATTCCATCTTCACCTACAGAATAAAGCTCACTTCTCATTATAATGAACAATGAAAGGAAATGAAACCGAAATTCTTCCAGTTACTGATGAATTCATGCACAAATGCAATAAGAAAAATTACAATATCAACAATAACCAGCGGAATACCTAATGTAAATTATCAACAATGATCTTCCAACAAACCCTAACTAAGATCGAATAGATTCACTCTCAAACCAAATTCACTAGCTTTGCGTTCCAAATGGTGAGCTATTGTAGTATTCAGCTTACTATATCACTATTTAGGAATTGCAATTAACTTTTTTTTATATCTGAAATCATACATACAGATAAATAAACCAATAACAAATTGAAAACTGAAATAGTGATGATTCCTACAAGGCTACAATCGAACAGAAATCACACCAAGATGCTGGACTTAGATAATCGATTGAAAGCGATCTTCTTCTGCCGCGTACTCTAGCCGCCAGCTGGTGGTTGGTTTTGTTTTGCTTGAGAGATTCAAAGGCTATTTTCGGATTATAAAACAAAGGTAGCGTTTAGCAAACAAGACGAAGGGTGGGATTTTTTTAAAAAACGAAAGTTGAATTCTATGTGGATCGTTGCTTCGGACGTGCTGGATTAAGTGTTGGGTTTGGACCTTTATCGTTTTGGGCCTTAGACTTATTGGGCTATTTCTTTTGTTTGCTTTTGGGCTGATGTATTTTGGGCCTTATTTCACTTGCACCTAAAAAGCCCTTTTTATCCTAAAAATTATTTTTAATACTCTTGAAATCCGTGTAACTCTCTCTACTTTTTACGTTTTTTAAGACATTAAAAATCAATTTTCACCCAAAAATCTCTTTCCTCCTACAAGTGAAACAAGGCCTTGGTGTTTTGTGTCCGTTGTTGGCAAGATGGTTCGAACTTGCTTTGTACTTTTCCGGCGATTTGGAACTTTGTATTTGGTTTAGCTTGAGTTGTATTGGGTTATGTCATCATCATGTTTCGAGGCTCTTGAAAAACCTTCATGTCGATGAAGGGAACGTCAACCGTCTTTTTTACACTTCTCAACAGATTGTCTGGTTGAAACGTACACAAAACAAGTTTATAATGGGTCCTCGACGGCTGGTTTGTACGACCTCTTGGTTTATCAGACCTGACTGATATCATAGAGTAATAGTTTATATATAGTGGTCCATGAAGTACGTACTTGGGTCGTTATCACGATGGAAGGAGGATTGGTAGTATACATTATGAGAACAACACTTGTGGCCAGTATAGAAATTATTATTCATTACTAATAGTGTTATATATTTGAGTATTTTGAGTATGAATGTAAAATTGGCAGGTTCACGTGGGGGTGCACCTTGGACTGTTGTTCTGTTGCCATGTGACCTGTACACTCCAATCCCCGCCTGTCAGCTTTTTGATAATTTATGAGTCTAAAGTTTGTCATTTCTTTCAATATTTTTTTTTTGCTTTGATTATTTTTTTTAAGGCTCCGTTTGGCCGAGAGACGCCCTTTCTTTGTAACGAATCTAAATGTGTTGAAGGACTTTGTTTGACTATTCCAATGAGGTTGGTCCTTGTAATTAAATGTTTTGACCTTGTAATTAAATGTTTTACAAAGTTTTTCGTGTGAAATATTTAATGTAATACTCCGTGTTTTTTCCAATGAAAGTCCATAAGGCTCGTTAATAGTTAATACATTCAATACTATGCATGCACTTTTAAGTATCGAGATACCCAAAAATTATGCATAGGTGACCAATCCATCCGCTTCACCCGATCTACTTATACGGGTGAAAAATCGTAATGAAGCGGATGACGGGTAAATCGGGTGATGGGTGAAATGGGTGGCTGGTCGGATAAGGGTGAAATTTTACATCCGTTATCCGACCCATCACCCACCACCCGTTTAATCCGTCTACCACCCGTAAAAATTTATACTAAATTAAAATTAGGTTTAGTTTTTTCCTAATACTACCCACAACTCAAAACCCATTTTTGGGTTTTTAACCACCCTAAACCAATTTTCTCACTCATCCACCTCATTTTAAAATCCATTCCTACTTAATCCATACAACCCACATCCCCATTCTATTCTTTAAAACCCACTACTTTATTTTTATTTTTCATCTTTATTTACTCAATTATACTTATTGGAGACTCCGTCCCACATCGGAAATGTAAAGAGAACTAAGCCAGTATAAATACCCTTGGGTTACTCCTCCTATTGCCAATTGGTTTTAGGATGGAACCCCACTGGACTTGTGTATTGGGCTTACGTATGCTCGTGGCCCATGAACTCCACATGGTGGCCCACAGATGTTTGACAATACTATGTATAATATAATAATACTATAAATCTTAAGCTTTTTATTTTAGGTTGATTTCGGATAATACGGAGTATTTATTAAATTGGTATAAAATTTAATTCAAATTTTTTAAATTAAATTAACTTTAGTATTATTCATATCAGTTAATATATTTCATTTTATGGTTTAAACCCTTAAAATGTGTTAATTTACATACATAATTCCCTATAATAAATTTATTTGTTGACTTAAATGTATAAAACTCACATATTATGTCATTTAATTTTTTAAAGTATATTATTTTCATAATACGTAAATTTAATTATCCAAAAAATATAAAGATTATTTTTAAATAATTATTGTATTTGTATTTAGCATGTATATTATTTTTTATTTTTAATTAAAACATATTCAAAATGGGTCTCTATGAATAGATAAAATAAAAATAAAAATATTGAAATTATTTTTATTCAGATCCACGTTCAAAAATCAGCCACATGCTACAATGCCTTGTTGATTTGGGTTTTTAATTTTCCAGTTTGGGCTTCAAATACAAGACCGGGGGATCAGGTTTCTATGCATTTTTCACTATTTAGAAGAGAACAAATACTATTATATTTTTAAAGCCTTGCGTTGTGAGTGGTCTAAAAGAAAGTTTGGGACTTGGTTTTTTTTTAAAATATTAAAACTATAAGGACCCTAAAGGCTAAATCCCTAATGAAATGTCATTACGATAATGTAACCGTTTTTGCTAATGGGTCTGAATGACCTATGAACTTGTTTTAATAGGAACTTGTTTTAATAAGAGGAAGTTGTGGGCTAGCATATGTGAATTTTTACGAATAAAATGTTTGAGAATACCCCGAATATCATTTCAGTAAGCAGATTGTTGCATTAATTTTTTTTTATATTAATTCTAAAATTTGATAAAATATTATTGTAATTTTAGAATCCGCGGGTGACGGACCCGCCTCGCCTGCGAGTGACGGGTGGGTCGGATATGCGTGAAAGGTTCTGCGGGTGATGGATGGGTTGGGTGATATAATTTATTTTACGGATCGGGTGGTTGAAGTGCTCCACCCACCCATAAATCGACCCACGACCAGCCCTACCTTCCTCAGACTCTTGATTTATTTTGTCTTTTTAGTCTGGTTGTTCAATGTCAAAAGCTTCATTAGAACTTAGAAGGGTTTGGGTCGGCCGAAAAGCACGACCTCTTCGACAAAAAAAACGTATCGAGACCACCCGCTCCCCCTCCAACTCTTATTCATTTTCATCTATTTTATTTCGTCAATTTAAATATTTGTATACATTTTTATGTATGGCATTAATGCCTTGTTAAACTTTGTTTTTAAAATTACTTTTTTACATATTTTTTATCTTAAAATTCATAAAATATAATTAGTTTTCACAAATTTTAAGATGAATATATTTTTTTATCATAAAATATCTTTTAGAGCCAAGGATGGGAATAGACAAAATGTACCTCAAATACGGTACAATTAGAATTAGAAAAATCCATTATTAATAGAGAGGTCCAAAATGTGCTTCCATCTCCTAGATGAGGCGGAAGGATTACCGAGTTGTCCCAACACACGAGTCCTAGTTACTCTTCATGATGGAGTGGTAGAAGGGAAAAAACAAATACAAATACTCCAAGTGTTAATTAAAGTGGTGCTATACTCTTTAAGTATTGATCACAAAATTTAACCATAAGTGGTGCAATGCTCCAAGTGTTAATCAAGTGTTGATAGAAATGATCAATTTAAATATCAAATTTAATATTAAATTATATTAGATTATATATCTAATGTAATTTAATATAAATTATAATATTTCTTTATCTTAAATCGACAATCCAAATAAAGACAAAAGTAATTCTAGATAAGAGTTATGAAGTTGTCTTGATATAGACTAACAATGACCGATCAATTTGAACAAATTACAAGAGAAGATGGAAAAACAAAATGTTGTTTTGTTACAAGAAAATAGTTAATCCAAACAAGGCCTCACACTTTTCCAAGTCGTGAGCGCAGCATTTATCACGATCTTTCATTTTCCTTTCTCTTTTTCTGTGTGATTTGAATCCACGTTGTATACACATTGGCAAGTGAAAAGGCGACAATTCCTTGTGTTTATTATATAATCTCTACTTTCTGCTCTTCTGAGCTATTCTCCCCCTTTCTAGATCCTGTTCGCCCTTTCTCTCCATCTCAATCCCTCTCCAAAGTACTCTTTCTATCTCGTTCACTTCTCGTTTTTCGTCAATCAATCTGCATTTTGTTTGATTTTGATTTTTGGTATCGTGTTTGCTGATCAACCATCTCGTGCTTCAGTTGACTGATTTAGTTGCTTTTGCTTGATTTTTGTCCAGAAACTTTCGCATTACCCTAGCGATGTCGAAACGCGGAACTATGGATCTCGCTTTTGGTGTCGGAGGGAAGATCGAGAAGAACGAAGTTCTTTCTGCTGTCGATCAGTAATCTCTCTCTCTCCTTGCATTTTGTTGTTGTACTTTTTATAATTGGTTGATATGAATATCTGAATTGCAGTTGCTTTATGAACCGAATTGAAAATTTCAAGTTAGAGACAAGTAGGAAATGTGTCAAAAATTTTGGAGGAAACTGATTGTTATAGGATGCTTTTTTCGGTGCTTATTCCCACAATGCTAGTGATCTGAATCTGAAATATTGAGGACTGGGACTTTTCATTGTACTATTAACGATTGAAGTTTGATAGATCTGAGTTCAAAAATGATCTGTTTGGAGCTTATTGTTCAGATACATTGAATATAAGGGTCCTGGAAAAGGCTGTCTTTGATGAGATTATTTGTACAGTGTATTGCTATGTCAAGGTTTTACAAGGTCTTGTTGGGTCTTTCACATGCTTGAATTTCATGCATGTATTCTTTGAGACTAAACTTGTGATATTTATATATTTAAACCACTTATTCCTGTTCAGTTGCATTGCTTTGTTCAAAAGCAATCCGTGTTTTGACTCTTCTGCTATATATTGCTTAAACTGAGAGTTACCTATCCTATGTTCCACCCGTCAAACTTGTTACTTCTTAATCTAGATTAGATTTCTTTTTTCTTGTTGTTAGAACTTAATTGGTAACATCTCATGTTTGTCAGGTATGAAAAGTACCATTCTTATCATGGAGGCAAAGACGAAGAAAGAAAAGCTAACTACACTGACATGGTAATTGCTTATTATCATCTCCATGCTCTATAAACAGCATTTACATGTGTCAAATGTTGTCAGTCTTATTTATAAATAGCATGTCACACTATATGGTTCTTACATATATCTCTTGCTTTGCAGGTAAACAAATATTATGATCTTGTTACTAGCTTTTATGAATATGGATGGGGAGAATCGTTCCATTTTGCTTCCAGGTAATAATTCAAATATATTAGAAATGGAAGACAATATGCATATAATTATCTGTTAACAAGCAATTGAGTGAATCGACTGCTTTCTCTATGTCTTGCTGTAATTTCTTCTGAGAAGTACTGTTTGGCTCTAATTCCAGGTGGAAGAACGAGTCCCTTCAGGAGAGTATTAAACGTCATGAACACTTTCTTGCTTTGCAACTAGGGATCAAACCAGGAGACAAGGTAAATTGCACCTCTGCATTTCACCTTTTATTTTATATCATTTGATGTAGATCCTCAAATTTCTTATTCAGAGTTTATTGTGATGCATAGGTTCTGGATGTAGGATGTGGCATTGGTGGACCATTAAGGGAAATTGCCCGATTTAGGTGACTCTTTTTGTTTTCATAATTCTACATTCCTATATTTTTCCCGTCGTGAATTGTAAGACTATATGTTCTTTTCTTTACAGTTCAGTAAAAAAGAAGCACTTATTCTTTGGTTGTTGGGTATGTTGAACCTGATGCATCATTTCCATTGCTGAAATTATCGTATCTGTTTGCAGCTTGCCCTGATATTTGTGGTCTTCCGGATAGATCTCTATGACTCGTTCTGATATGTGTGATTTACTATGATTGGCTTTACATGTTACAATTAATCCACCTTGTTACCTTCATTGTCATTGGGCTTTTGGGGTGCTTTTATGGTTTAAATGTTACAAATCATACCCATGAACTTTCAATTAGAGTTTGAATTGAGGGTGTTTGGTTTTATTTTAGTTCTAAAGCAGAACACAATGGAAAAAACAATAGAGCAACTTCCCCCAAAAACGCTGATTCTCTTGTATTTTCACTGTTTATGCATAATTTATTTGGCTACATATCATTCCTCTCTATTTTGTGCTGTCTTTATCACATGAATTTGTTCGTGGAACTTGTTAGATAAATACACTGTTGCTTCCAAGAGTTTTTTGGTGTTAAACTTTACATTTGCAATGTGGGCAGCTTAGCATCAGTGACGGGGTTAAACAACAACGAATATCAAATTACCAGGGGAAAGGTAAAAATCCTTTTACCGGGGGAAAGCTTTTTCCAATCTATGGATTTGTTTGAATGACATGTATTTTTTAATATATGTAGAATGTAAAGGCTGCCAAAATGACAGTGTATTGATTGAATTGTTGTGGGTTTCACAGGAACTAAACCGAAGAGCAGGAGTGGATAAGACCTGCGACTTTGTCAAGGTTTGTGCACTGATCAATAACATTATATGATTTATATTATTTTATTATTGATTTGGTCTTATATCTAACTCTATACGATAACACTGTTACAAAAATACAAGAATTAGTTACTCAGAGTTATTGGCTATGCAGGCTGACTTCATGAACACACAATTTCCTGAAAATACTTTTGATGCTGTGTATGCCATTGAGGCAACTTGCCATGCACCAGATGCGGTATGTTCATATCTATCCTTTTGAGGCAGAATGCTTTTTTTTGTTTCTTTATATTTGATACCTTATTTTGCAATGCACATGAAGGTTGGATGCTACAAAGAAATGTACAGAATATTGAAGCCTGGAAAATACTTTGCAGCATATGAATGGTGCCTGTCTGATGCTTATGATCCAAATAACCAAGAACACCAAAAGATCAAGGTAGATAGTTACTATTTAGGTTTGACACAAAAAAATAAACAACAATAAGTAGAAAGTCTTTTTATATTTGGTATGTATCCTACAGTTCTCGGTATTGACAACTTTTAAACAAATGCAGGCTGAGATTGAAATCGGAAATGGTCTTCCAGACATCAGGACAACAAGGCAGTGCTTTGATGCTCTTAAGAAAGCCGGTTTTGAGGTTGTAGAAAATGGCCCTTGGATATTATGTCCCATTTCGTCTAAGTTTTTTGTTGGAGGTAATATTTAGAAATTATGGAATGTTTGTTTAGGTTGTATGGGACAAAGATCTTGTTGTAGACTCGCCTGTTCCTTGGTACCTACCACTGGATTCAAGCTACTTTTCCCTAACTAGCTTCCGCGTAACTCCTGTTGGGCGCTTCTTCACTAGAAACCTGGTTAGTTCTCCAATCCAAATTACTATTTTGTATATGTTGGAATTCTGCCCGAATATCAAAATTCTTAAGCTACGCTTCACAGGTCAAGGTTCTTGAGACGGTGGGGATTGCGCCCAAGGGTAGTCAGAGAGTTCAAGCCTTCTTAGAGCAAGCTGCAGTAGGACTAGTTGATGGTGGAAAGTGAGTAGCAAGCAATTAGTTGTTTCTTAAACTAGTTTTGCATTCAACACACACAAAAAAAGATTCTAATGAAATAAATTGAAGCTGATTAAGTTGGTATCCTTTTTTTTTCTTCCAGGAAAGAGATCTTTACACCGATGTACTTCTTCCTGGCTCGTAAGCCTCTGAAGGAAAGCCAATAAGCATGATGTTGCATCCTGAAACATCTTTATTAAGAATAACTCCTACTTAATCGCCTAGTATATGATTCAGATGGTGGACTCAGTTTCTTGTTTGGATTTCTTGTACCTGATGCATCCTGAAACTTCTTCGTTCATTTTCTGTGTTGTTTCGTTTTTATGATCAGTGATCTCTGGGTTTCCTTTTGCTGTTATTAGTTGATCCTTTGCATCCTGGTTGACTTTCTTCCCATAGTTGCTCATTAGTTTTAAAGTTCAACCTTGAAAACGATGTTCATTTTTGAATGGTCCTAAATCCTAATGCATGCTTGGAAAAAGGAGAAGGGTACAGGTTGTAAATGTAGTAGCATGACGAATTCTTTTTTGGTTATTAGATCAAGTCAAGATAATTGTAACTTCACCAAAAATGAACAGCCAAAGGGCATAATTTGTGAAAAGTCAAATAATTTTATGAACAAACAATTCTCTATATGCCTGATGATTCTACCAAAGGCCGGCAAGTAGACAACCAAATTAGTGTTACTTATTTGTCTTTGTCTTTACAAATTAGTGCTACAAGATTGAAATAGTTGATAATTCTCCTCTGATTGTATGGGCATCAATTGTAAAATTTTACCTCAACATTTAATTGGAAATTTACATGGTTATATAATAATTTTATTCTCTCTTAACACATTCTTACAAGTTAGAGTGGTTTGTTGAGCTGAAAGTCTGGTTACAGTTTAGTTTAAACTAGTGTTAGACCCGAACCATGTACGGGTTACGACAGATTTAAATATTTTTATTAGTTTTCCAACAATTCTTAATACTCAAAAAATAATTTTGAAAATGTAAAATGCTTGGGAAAAATCCAACACACAAAATATGTATATATAGCACAAAATATAATCGTGAATTCTTAGGAGGTAGTACTTTCAAATTTCTAATTATTATTTACCCATTAAAAAAATACTTAATCAATATATTTCTTATTATATTTATTTATTTTGTAAATATGTTACTTGAAATTATAAATAATGAATCCAAGATATGTATTTTGGTGCAATGAAAATTAACATAAATAGTTTTCTTTAGATAACTTCACATCGTTATTTTAAAGTAAAATTTATCATCCTAATATTTTGAATCGTTAAGAAAAAAATCATTATTAATAAATTAGTGTTGGTTAGATAACTTCGAAATATAATGTGTTAGATTGTTAGAATGCTGAAATTTTTTGGATCAAATGTTCATTAAGAAAATAGTTTCTTTTAGTTAAGTTAAAATAATTATTTATATGAGGTTGTTATAATATAATGAAATATTTTTTTAATCAGATTTTTATTAAAAATAATTTCTTTTAGATAACTTTATAATATTGATTTGTATCATATCATTAGAAAGATAAAATCTTCTTGGATCAAATTTTTATTTAAAAAACGTAAATAGTTCTCTTTTGGTCAAGTTTTTTTCTTGTTTAAATAATAAATTAAATTAAGTAATAAAAATAAAGAAAAAATAAACCGAATTGAGATTTATCAAAAAAGCATTCTGAATGAAAATTTTCTATGAGTAAAAATCACATGTTTACACTCTTAACTTGTTAAGAGATACAATGAAAAAAAAATATAAACAGAGGCGAATTGTCAAAAAATAAGATGAGATGAAGAAATTTCCACAAACTGGTATTTTTTTGAATTAATAGAAGATTATTATGGATATCTGAAAAAATCTTAAATACAATTAGCCATGCACAAGCACAGATTCATTAAAAAAAAAAGCAAATCCCCAAAAACAAATCATCAAAAACCCTCGCTCAGCCCTTAACGAAAGTTTTTAGGGATATAGAGCAAGACAAAGAAGAAGAAGAATAGAGGATAGGTTTTTAGATTTTTTCACCGGCGACTTCTATAAATCTGATGGAGATCTATTGCTATGAAGATGGAGAACGTAAAAATGGAGAGTTGTGGAGGTTTTATAGAAAGCTATAAAAGTTAATTAGAAGTTATAGCGGTTTTATAGATAGTGTGATTAGTGGGATAATGGGTAATTTTTTAATAATTTTTTTAAAGCAATTGTAATTCTAATCCACTCAGATGATGACACGTAGTTAAATTTTTTCTAAAGACTTGGGTTCTCCTTTATATTTGTAGTAGGGTAGATTTACAAAATCTTGCCATATTTTTTGTCCTTAACTTGAAATTAACAGCTTTGTAATATCCGAAACTTCCAAGGCAACTTTTGTCCTAACATGTGGATGGGGCTACGTACAATTCAATCCTTTTCTTCAACTTGTTTATAAAAAAAATCTCTCAAAAAAAATTAAGAAAAAAAATATTTATAAAATACTAGCAAAATTTCTTAATTTTTTATTATGATTTATCAGATTATAAATGAAGGTCGTCAGCCCCTACAACAAATTCTAAAGTCTGGAGGTTTTAGTTGACTTTTTATGGCCCAGACATATAAATTTCGTATCCTGGTGATAATAAATGTATAATCTCACTCTTAATTTCAATTTGACTGGTTCATCTTTGCTCAAGAGCTAGTATGTAGTACACTTAAACATGATGTACCTAAAAAGTTTTCCATTTGCTTTGGTTTGAACATGTCACTTGCTCCTTGACAATATTCCTTTTGAATGAACATCAAGCAAGTCTAATTGTTCCTTATAAAAAAATAAAATAAATAAAGATATGCACGTTAAAACAAACTATTCTTTGCGTTATAAATGAAGTTATGCTCAGACAACTTGCGTTTGCATACAAGTTACCTATTATAGTTGTTCTTTTGTTACATAAAACTTTATTCTTTCTAATAAAAACATACGTGCTAAAAGAGTTTGAATCTTGTAATGTTTTGTGCGAATCCGCCCGACCCGATCCGATTTAAACCGAATTTGAACTCGCCCGAATTTGAACTCGCCCGACCCAACCCGCCCGACAATTCGAGTTGTGAGTCTACTTTTATGCCGTATACTATTCACACACATGACTATCAAACATCAAATTGCAAAATTGGCCGTAATTGGCCGAAAAAAAACTTAAATTTCGGATACTTCTCAGCTCTCATTTATGTCGCTTCAAAAACCCAAATTTATTTGGTTTAAAAATGTTAAAATAATATGTTTTGGAATTAAATATTGATAACTTGGAAACATATCCTTTTCTTTTCCCCTTGAACGGTTGCTGTTCGCGTATCTCCATGGACAGTGTATATTGCATTGACTGAAACAACTTTTCTGTTCCATTGCAGAACAATAAAGAGATGAAACCTACCCCAAGCAAAACCTTTCTATTTCTTTGCTTGAATCAATATTCCTTTTTAATCAATTCACGCCAACGGCCAACTATAGGAATCTGGCGCAGTGTGAACACAATAAATAAATCGACAGTAAATACCAGACGCATGCATGAATTTGACATTTTATTGAAAAAGATTTAATCGGAATCGCAAATTACAATTATAAGCTTCTCTCACACAATTTCCATTTCCAATTTTTTCCTCCATAAACTAAACAATAGCAAAAAGCACAATCTCCGAGAAATCTCCTCCGCCAACAACACCATTACCATTAGCGCAAGCGCGGAGGCCAATCTTCTCCGCCACCGCACCATCGCCGTCGCGTCCTCCGCCAGATCCGTCACGGCGCGACTCCGACGACGACGGCGGGTGGTAGTAGAGGCGGCCGGTCTGCGGGCAGTGAGAGTAGAATCTCGCCGCGATCCGTACACCGGCGTCCAACAGCTCCGTGTATTTCCCCATTATTCCTATTTTTGTACCTGGCTCAATCTCTCTCCTCCCGAAATTATGGATCTCTCTCTCCAGATCTATGAAGACGGAAAGAAGAGGAAAAAGATGAGAGAGGAGAGAAATTGAAGGGAAATAGAGAAAAGAGGGGAAACGAAATTGATGATTTTTTGCTAGAAGACGTCCCAGAAAAGAGCAGCGGCGGAAGCCATGAAAGGATGGGGAGAGAAGAAAGGGGAAGCGGTGGGGAGTATTTATAGTAGTTGAATTTCATTACGCGAAACCCGCTCCCGTTCTCTGTATCTCACTATCTCGCACCGCGCTTTCCTGGACGAAGCCCTGCCCATTATTTTAATATTTTTTTAGTCTACTGCTGTATTTTGTTGCTTCCTTTTTGCAACTACGCCCTCTTATTTTTGGCATTTTGAAAGTCGCCTCCTCATACTTTTTTTTGTTACCATTATACCCTCACCTTCAGTCCTACCGAGTTGTTTGCTATTTGCTAGATTGCTAGTACAATTTTTTTTAAAAATATTACATGAAATAAATAAGATTTTGTATTATTTTAGTTATATTATGATAACATAAAGACTTGGGTGAGGAGCCAGTCCAAGCGGTTGGGCCTTGGGGAAGAACCCCGAGATCACCGTTTCGACACTCACCGCGACGAAATCATATGATTAATATGAAAACCTCCCTGGATGGTTTTCTCTGTCCATTCCTCGAACGTCATTATTCTTCGCCTTTGAACGTTGTACAACAATCCCTCTTGTTTTTCATTCCTATGCTATACATGTTTGTATTCATATCACTCCTCTTTCAATCACTCCTATTCGATCTTAAATTGTATATTTAAGTTGGAAACTACTCAACATAGAAATCTAGAACTGCTAATCTTGCCTTTCAAAGAGCATGAATTCGCTCTTCTTGTTCATTGATTGTATAAGTCCAAGCTGAACTTCTGCCTTAATTAGCCTATTTTTCCATCATTTGAAAGCTCCAAATTTGTCTAGTCTTGAGCATCATCGACTGGTCATAGTGAGCTAATGTGCTTGAAACATGTTACTCAGTAGTACTGATCTTGTAGAACTGAGAGATTATTAACCACAAGTTACAAAGTACATAAGAGGTTTGTATAAGTATTAAGAGACTCACAATTGCTTCCCTAATAAATAATAATTATAGGTATAACCACACTATCATACAATATCTAATTAGAACTATATTCTCATTCAAGTATAATGAACAATGGCATACTGTATGGCTTCTTACTAAGTATGTTTCATTCTTGTATTTTTAATGATTCAGCCTTCAGATTTGACTATGATTTTTAATCATTCTTTCGCTAGCTAATTAGTGATTGAATGAGTATCAATAGAACAGAAACGGTCAGACAAAACTTAATTGGGATGATGTAGTATTCAAACTCTCATTTTCAACATATTGCTTTAACAATGTCACATCCGATGCTTCAGCTTTGCCTAATCGAATGATACAAACCCGATGTGGATTACGTATTAAATCCTTGTTAGTCAAGGAGACGGAGTCTATTCCGAGGTGGAATCCGACTCAAACACAATGAATGCTGTAATTAGAGAAACTGAAGGAAATTAGGGCAAAGCTATTTTCTTGGATAACCTTTTGAGAAGATATACAAGAGTATTTATACTTAAGCCCTAACGGTTCAAAAAAAGCGTCCCGGGAAAGAACCGTAAAGAAAACCCGGAAAGAGAGCTAAGCTCTAGTTTATAAAAATTACATAAATTATAATATTCTGCTAAAGATAATAAAATTAACCAAAATACTAGAATTATTAATCTAAGTTATCAAATATTAATTATCATATCTTTTGGGTCGACGTCGAACTCTTGACGGTCTTGTAGTCGATTGTGGGTCCGTATCAATCTCTCCCCCGATGAGAATCGGCTTGTCCTCAAGCCGTAATTCGGAAAAGAGCGTTGAAGGACCTGAACTGGCTCCCACGATGTTTCGACTGGCCCTCCATCCGACCACTCAACCAACCATTCGAGGCGTGGTGCGCCATCGACGAGGACCTCGCGTTCAGCCGTGGCACGAACGGGTTTGGAAATGGGCCGATCATATAAAAATTCCGAGGGTAGGGCGATCGGCTGACTTGGTGACTCGTCAGAGATAAACGGTCGGAGCAATGATACGTGGAATACATTGTGAATGCGAGCCGATTCCGGGAGGACCAAACGGTAAGCCACAGGGCCGATCCGTTCACTGACCATGAATGGTCCATAAAAACGCCTGGCTAACTTCGCGGAGAGTGGCCGACTAATCGAGTGCTGACGATAAGGTTGTAATTTCAACAAGACTTGGTCGCCGACATTAAACTGAACATCCTTTCTGTGTTTGTTGGCCTGTGCAGACATGCGTTGTTGCATTTTAAGCAAATTAGATCGAATCAATTCAAGCACCTGATCGCGATCTTTGATCGCTTCCGACGCTAGGGTGGGCGGGCCGATTGGCGCTGTGACACGCGCTACCGGAGGCGCGTCCCTGCCATAGAGAGCTTTAAATGGGGACATGCCGAGGCCTTCATGAAACATTAAATTTAAGGCGAGCTCGGCCCATGGCAAGAAATCGAACCATCGACGTGGTCGGCCTTGAGTAAAAGCTCTAAGATACTGTTCAAGACTACGGTTTTTAACCTCTGTTTGACCGTCCGTCTGAGGGTGATAGGCGGTGCTGTGGTGAAGTTTTGTACCGCTTAACCGATGAAGCTCAGACCAAAAAGCGCTGCGAAACACGGGATCTCGATCAGACAGAATGATGGCCGGAATACCATGTAACTTCATAACCAAATCAATGAACAAACTAGCAACCCGTGGTGCATCATAAGAAGGTCCCAAGGCACCAAAATGAGCATATTTAGAGAGCCTGTCAACGACAACTAGAATAGTATTGTGACCGCGGGAAGGCGGTAAACCGGTAATGAAGTCCATCGATACTTCATCCCACACCTGTTTTGGAATTGGTAAAGGTTGAATTAAGCCGGCAGGCTTGCTAGTGCTGTACTTGGTAGACTGACAAATAATGCAAGCATTAACAAATCGTTTAACATCCGCGCGCATGCCTTTCCAAAAAAATACTTCAACCACCCGACGGAAAGTGCGATCAACTCCGGGATGGCCTGCGCTCGGTGATGCGTGGAATTCTGTCAGAATTTCGGCCTTGAGTGCGGATGCGGTCCCCAAAACCAGCCGATGCTCATAGTAAAGCACGCCATCATGGACTCGGAATGGTGATGGCAAGGTGCCATTGGCTGATGCCGCATGCCACGCTTGAAGATCTTCCAAGGTGCGATTCTCGGCTTTCAGCCGTGAAAGGAGGTCCGGCATTGGTGCCGCAAACGAGGAGAATTGGTGCAGCGTAGACTCGTCTTCACTCATACAACGTGACAACGCATCCGCCACTCGGTTACTAGCCCCCGATTTGTATTCAATGCGAAATTTGTAACCCATGAGCTTACGCATAAAAAACTGTTGATCAGGGGTTTGGATTACCTGAGTAAGAAGTTCTTTTAAACTTTTCTGATCACTTCAAATTAAGAACTCCCGTCCGAGCAAGTATTTTCGCCATTTCTGAACCGCAGAGACAATGGCGAAAAGTTCCCGATGATAAGCGGAAGACCCGCGGCGGCGGACGCCTAATTTCTTGCTGAAGAACGATAAAGGCCGTTCATCCTGTAATAACACTGCGCCGACCCCATCATCCGAGGCATCCGTCTCGACCACAAATAGTTTGTCAAAGTCGGGCAGGCATAGAATCGGTGGGGTCATCATTGTCTGTTTCAAACACTGAAAAGCTGTAGTTGCCGATTCGGACCAGGCAAACTTGTCTTTTTGTAATAAATCTGTCAATGGAGCTGCTAGTAAGGCATAATTGCGGATAAACTTCCTGTAATAGCCTGTCAAGCCCAGAAATCCTCTTAACTGTTTTACAGACTTTGGAATAGGCCACTCGGACATGGCTGATAATTTCGTCGGGTCCGCCAAAAGTTGTCCTGCTGACACGATATGCCCCAAATATTCAACTGTGGTTGTGCCAAACGAACACTTAGATCCTTTGACATAAAAGTGGTTGTCTTGAAGGATTTTTAGCACAATATCGAGATGATCGGCATGTGTAGTAAGAGATGGACTGTAAATCAAGATATCGTCGAAAAAAACGATGACAAATCGGCGCAGAGCCATCGCGGCGCAACCCAACCGTGGGATGACGCGGCCGGCATCGCTAGAGCCATCGCGGCAGTCGTGGCGGCGGCGGAGGGCAGCGACCCGTCGACGGTAGGGTTTTGCGAGCCGACGGCCGAATTCAGATGCGAGGATTGAATTAAGTCGCACATAGAATCTTGGCGAGATTGTTGATCATCCACCCGACTCGAAAGCTTCTGAAATTCGTCAGTAAGTTGCATAAGTAATTCACGGAGATCAGGTAGATCGCCGGCGGTTGCTATGGTGTCCGGATTGGCGGATTTCGACATGGTGTTCAAGATGAAAGCACCAGTTGATACAAACCCGATGTGGATTACGTATCAAATCCTTGTTAGTCAAGGAGACGGAGTCTATTCCGAGGTGGAATCCGACTCAAACACAATGAATGCTGTAATTAGAGAAACTGAAGGAAATTAGGGCAAAGCTATTTTCTTGGATAACCTTTTGAGAAGATATACAAGAGTATTTATACCTAAGCCCTAACGGTTCAAAAAAAGCGTCCCGGGAAAGAACCGTAAAGAAAACCCGGAAAGAGAGCTAAGCTCTAGTTTATAAAAATTACATAAATTATAATATTCTGCTAAAGATAATAAAATTAACCAAAATACTAGAATTATTAATCTAAGTTATCAAATATTAATTATCATATCTTTTGGGTCGACGTCGAACTCTTGACGGTCTTGTAGTCGATTGTGGGTCCGTATCATCGAAGAACTGCTTCAGAGTTTTGAAAAATTGAAGGGTGGCATCCCGCGTCGAGTAGGAGATGGATTAAACATTTACACATGAAGAACGATTCAACAAATAAGAAGACGGCAGTCGGCATACGTCGGAAAAGATGGGGAGCGTCGCAGTGGCGGTGGCTGCCGATGATGGTGATCAGCAAACGAGCGCCAACGACGAAGGTGATGGCAGTCGGTGGTAAGTAGCAGCGTCGCCATTCTAATATCCGGAGTGTTATATTGTATATTGTACATTGTGAATTGAAAGTGATGAGAAGAAACTACTCAAACGAGAGGTAAGCGGGTCGGGACTACCTAATTAATTAAAAGCGAAATTTAAAAACTAAAGAAAATTATACACGTGGACCAATTAATTTTTGGGGACATTGGAGTGGGACACAATTAAGGGACAGAAGATTTGCACCGGTTATCGACGGTGTCAATATTGCGAAGAGTATTATTAATTAATGATATTCGCCGCGTTTTATGGGTTGGGCCCTGCTGGATGGCAATGGTGGTGGTGACCCTCTAAATTTAAACAGGGGTTTTGTACTTTTAAAATTACTAGAAGGATGACCCGTGCTACGCACGGATTGTTTTTATTTAAGTTTTATATTAGCGTTACATATTTTTTGTTAAGACATTGCTTTAATATTTGGTTTGATTTATAATATGAATAATGAATAATATATCAACCTAATTCAATAAAGAAATATTAAGGATTAAAAATAAAATTGTGTTGCAAGTTTTGAATCACAGGTTAAGATTAAAAAAAATAATGACAATTTTTTTAATTTGGAAGAAATAATGTGATTTTATAAAAAAATTAATTTTTTTTGACTTCTTCATAGCATCACATGAAAAATAAAAGTGAAATTAAACGAAATCTAAGCACACGATACTAATATATTGTTAATGGAACTCAAAGAAAAGGAAACCTAAATGATAAATAATTATAGCTATTAATTAGAAAAAAAAATTTAACTACTAAATTCATAAAAAAAAACACTAATGAAAAATAACCAAGATACTACCTCAATCATGAGTTTGGTTCAAATGAAACAAACTCTTATCCTGAAACGAACTCTTATCCTGAAACGAATGCACTTTTTGCAGTTAGTAGTGCACTTTTCCTACTTCAAAGTGCACTTTTTCGCATTTGCACTTTTCGTACTTTTTAGTGCACTTTTCATACTTTTTGTAGTGCACTTTTTCGTAGTGCACTTTTTGTATTTTTCAATGCACTTTTGTATGAAAAGTGCACTACTAACTAGGAAAAGTGCATTCGTTTCACGTTTTAGGATAAGAGTTTGTTTCATTTGAACCAAACTTTCCATATATATTTAGTAAAAAAAGTTCTACATATAAAATAGAAAGAAGTTTAATAATGCATCTATATTACAAATCCTTGCCAAACTGTAATATCCGTATTCATTTTAGGTCGCATAAGTCGGAAAACGGGTCCCTTCGCTTACAAGTATTTGAGTTCTCGATCCGTAAGTAAAACCGTAAAATAAACTAATTAGTAATCCGTAACCGTTTCTCTACCCAATTATATATTTATATATTACTCCCGATCCACAATCCAATTTGTTAGCCAAATCCAATCTTAATTGGTATTTATCTTATCAAATTAACAAATCCTATATCTTATCTATATCCTTCTATCTTTCATAAATCCAATTCCGTAACTAACGATATTAGAACGCTTTGATTTTTCACCCTTCGGATATCACTCCAAGACGAATCGAATTTTCGCTCTTTACGATTCGTCGTTCCTGTGCTTACCGTCAAACCAATTCCTCTACCACTCTTTGCCACTCGTTATTCCGCTCAAACAATTGGGCAGGAGCAATCTCGTCATCTTCAATCGGTGTGATCAACGACGCTTTCGCGCCCCGGAGCAAGACCCATCCAATTTTTTTTTTTTTTTTTTTTTTGTAAGCTTGAACCTCGTTTCCCCTGTTCACCGCAATCCAAAGGATAGGACGCCAGCGAGAGAGGTCTGCGGGATCACCGGAGTTCGTCGCCGTCGTCAATCGTCTACCGGTGAGATTCTCATTCTCCGTTCTTCTTTGTTGTTGCTGTGGGATGGGTATTAGTTGTAGGTTGGGAGGGTGGAGCGTGTGTCAACCGGAAAAACGGACGTTGGGACGGGGACGGGACTGGTTGAGGCGCCGGTAGGAAGGGGATGCTGTTGTAGTTTCGCCGGCGGGAGAAGATTACTGGGAGAAGAATTTCAGGGCGTTTGGTTGAGGAAGGAGAAGGGAGGGGTGGAGCCCATACAATTTGGTCAAAGGTTTGGTCAAAGTCTGTGTTGGCAACCGATCAATTGGTAGGGGAAAGTTGGGCTGGGTGTTCGGTCTATTAGTGCCAAAAATATGGGCTGGGTTATTATTTTTATTTTTTATTTTTTTTATTATTCATAATTTTTTTTAGTTGGGCCGATCAAGGTAGGTGGTGTGCGTTAAGATTTGTAATATGAATTGGTATTGGTGGGAAAATTTTGGGTTGGGTTAGTATTCATATTTGTATGATACAAATAAATTAGTATAGTTGGTTTGAATTCAGAGGTTAGAAGAATTTAATAATTAGGTTACTCTTATTTGTAAGTCGGGTTCGTAAAACAAGAGTCGTCGATCCAAATGATGTTGAGAGATAATAAGGGTCGAACCTAATATTTTCGTCATATATTCTTTTAGGAAATCGCATTCGCTCGCGCTTTTAGTTTTTCACCTTCTTCAAAGGATCTTCCGTCAAGAGGTAAGTCGTTTTTCGACTTGCTCGGTTCTTTTCTCCCTTGTTAGATTGAGTATCGATATTGTAGGACGGGTTTTGGGAACTAGTCCCGAAATACCTTTTAAATTGATTTGAACTCCTTGAGTGTTGTGTGCGTAAATGATTTTAAATGTGTTTTATCGGGAAATATTTTGGAACGTTTTCTCTGTGTTGGTACCGTTTCCGACACGGCCCATCGTAGCTGGTGTTGAGGAAGAGTTGGCTACTTTGACCCGTGTGACTGGGAAAATCGTACCCCTTCAAATGAAAATTATTATCTGTGTGTTTTGGCAAGCGCTCCAGTGGAGGCTTAGCCCGGAGTTAGAAGGGAGATTGGGAAGTGGAGTGGGAGGGCCTGCCTCTGCACTCGGCGCGGTGATGAGCGCCTTGGAAGACGGATTGTGGACAAAGGAAGAATTTCATTGATGTGTGATTGTGATTGTGAATGCGTATGTGACTTGTGTGACTGATATAACTAATTTAGGTATTGGCCTTTAGAGTTATGATTGCGGTTGTGGATTTGTATGCTGACTATAGATAACTGATTTTAAACCGTTCTACAGTTTCCATATTCTTTCTAGCTTGGTAGATTAGACGCTGACCCTTCGGGGAACATTTTTCAGTTCCAGGTATGAATCAGGGAGCCGTGCAGGAACCGAGGCAAGATGGCGGGCCGGAGCGGTAAAGAGCGCGTGTCATAGTGGGATTGGTTTTTACTAGTTATTTATAATAGTTAGGATGTTGATTTTAATATTTGTTAGATGGAGTTGGTATCGTGTTTTGTTTATTATAACTTTGTTCGAGTAGTTCAGTCAGCATGCGTTGTGACGTATTTGATTATTTATGATTTCGGGGATTCATGCATGATTACGTTTTTCTAAGTTTTATTAAATAAAGGTTGGATGTTTTATTATGATTTTCTCGTCGTGCCCGAGTTGTAAGGTCCTACAGTGTGGTTGTCAACCTAAATAATAGTACCTTTTATGGTCTATTCCCTAGTAGCGCCTCGACGGAAGTCGGGGTGTTACAAATTGGTATCAAAGCCAGGTTGACAACAGGGCACATGGAACTGACCAACAAAGAGTACCCGAGGTCCAACTTAAAACCAAAACCGGCCGGTGTTTTCAAGTGTTTTTACTGGGGTAGACATGTTGCATATAGGGGGGTAGGTGACACGTCGCGACTCCGCCCCATCAGCCGAAGAACCTCACGTAGAATAGTAAGAATTAGGTTGAAAAATAGAATGTTTAAGTTTTGACTGTGGGACTTTCTATTATAGATGGCCCCACCAACCAGAGCTAGAGCTGTTGCAGCTAACGGAAGAGGCCGCGGAAGAGGCCGCGGTAGAGGCCGAGTAGGAGGTCGTGGCAGGGGTAGAGGAGAGGCCCCTGTAGCTGCTGAGCCAGAGGTACAACAGGATAACCATCAGGAGGAGGTTGCTGAGAGTCAGGATGTGGCTGCTGCTGTCCATCGAGAGGACAGTGCCTCTGTCGCTGGAGGAGGCCTCCCAGCAAACGGGGCTCAGGTGGGAGGAGGAGTACTACCAGCAGGATTGGCCCCAGAGGTGACTGCTGCGATTCAGCTGTTATTGCAGACGTTGATGGGTGCGGGAGCTGCACCGAATCTGAACGCAGCTGCGGGGCAACAAGGAGCTGAGAGGAGGGCACCTGGACCAGATTCTATTTTGGCTGCCCAGCTGGGAGCAGCGCCAGCTTCTGGAGGACCAGTGATAGCTGATCAGGTGGTCGAACCGAGGAGACAGTATCGTGAGCCTCAGCCTGATAAGTGGCTCGCAGAGTTTAGGAAGACTGGAGTACCGAACTTTGCTGGAGCTCAGGGTTCTGACGTAGAGCAGTGGTTGAGGAGGGTGAAATCTGCGTTGGATTCCATTAAGGCACCGGAGGAGCGGAAGATGTCTTTAGTACAGAGTCTGCTACAGGAGAGCGCTTTTGACTGGTGGGAGCTATGTAGGGACCACCGGACTGAGGTGACTTTTGAGGAGTTTGAGAGACAGATTCGAGATCAGTATTGTCCTCCGGTGGTGAGGGCGGCTCGGGAGGCTGCTTTTCGGGATGCTGGACCCGAAAATATCACAGTATCTGAGACTATTCTGAAGTTTCAGCAGGAGTTGGCAGCGGTGCCAAATGCTGCCCCGACTGAGGAGTTGAAGATTGCGACCTTTCTGAAAAGGTTGCAACCGCATTTACGTGCTTATGTGTCTGGTCTCCGACTTACGACATTGGCAGACGTTCAGCAGTCTGCTTTGGCTTATGCTATGGCCACGACCCGACAGAGTCAGCTAGAGGTGCATGCCACGGGAAGCAAGAGGCAGAAGTTGTCTGCCCCGGCAGAATCTAGGAGAGACAGTCGGCCCGGCTCTTCTCAGCCGCAACGATCAGGGTTTCAGCCACAGGGTCGTCAGGACCATCGTCGTCTGAGTCAGCCCATTGGGGGACAGAGAGAGTGCTTCAACTGTGGAAGTACTGCTCATTTGAGGAGTCAGTGTCCGAAGCCGGTCAGGAACTGTTTCAGTTGTGGGAAGCCTGGCCATTTGCAGCAGTATTGTACGGTGGGGGCACCGTCACAAGGATCTTCACCGGGCACGGTGAACCCGATGCCTCGTCGCCAGCCTCAGCAGTTTCAGCAGACACCGAGTCAGGGCAGAGGACGCGGCGCAGGAGTTAGCAACACCGGGGGCAATCAGCCCCGAGTGTTTGAGATGAGGAGGGCCGATGCCCTACACGCGCCGACTGCTACAGGTACGATTTGGATTCAGTCTAGACCTGTTCACATACTGTTTGATACGGGTGCTACCCATTCTTTTATGTCTTCTGCTTGCGTGGCTAGACTAGGACTGACTTGCACTGAGGGGGTATCTTTTGTTGTGGGGCTGCCTGACGGCAGTAAAGTAAGAGGGAATAAGGAGATTTTACAGTGCCCTATTAGAATAGGGAATAGAGATTGGTATGCAGATTTTATAGTAATGCAGTTGTCGCCGGATGATGACGTGATTCTGGGGATGGACTGGATGAGGCGTTATCGAGCGGTTTTGGATACACACAGAGGTACGGTTACAGTAACCGCAGATGATGGGACCAGACATGTGTGTCAAGAGGTAGAGCAGGAGGGGCCCGGATCGGTGATTAGTATGGTGAAGGCCGCCAAGTTGCTCAACGACGGATGTGTAGGATATTGGTGTTATGTTCTCCAGGGGGACAAGGCGGAACCGCACATTCAGGATATACCTGTAGTGTGCGAGTTTGAGGACGTTTTTCCTGACGAACTCCCAGGATTACCTCCTCAGAGAGAGGTGGATTTTGGGATTGAGTTGGAGCCGGGAACGAGGCCGATTTCGAGAGCCCCATATCGCATGGCCCCGATGGAGATGCAAGAGCTGAAGACACAATTGGAGGAGCTATTGGAGAAGGGTTACGTACGACCGAGTGCGTCGCCTTAGGGAGCTCCAGTTCTGTTTGTGAAGAAGAAGGATGGTTCTCTCCGTCTGTGTATCGATTATCGGGAGTTGAACCGCGTTACCATCAAGAACAAGTATCCGCTGCCGCGTATTGATGATTTGTTGGATTAGTTGCAGGGGGCTACTGTGTTCTCCAAAGTGGATTTGAGGTCAGGTTATCACCAGTTGAGGATTCGGGAGGAAGATATACCTAAGACGGCTTTCCGAACAAGATATGGACATTATGAGTTTGTAGTGATGCCGTTCGGACTGACGAATGCACCCGTTGTATTTATGGAGTTGATGAACCGGGTGTTTATAGACTACTTGGACAGATTCGTAGTAGTATTCATTGACGACATTCTGATCTACTCTCGGAGTAAGGAGGAGCACGCTGAGCATCTTAGGCTGGTGTTGGGAGTATTGAGGCAGCATCGATTGTTTGCTAAGCTGTCCAAGTGTGAGTTCTGGTTGCCTGAAGTTACCTTTCTAGGGCATGTCGTGTCAGCTCAGGGAGTCATGGTAGATCCTGCAAAGATTGAAGCTGTAAAGGCATGGGAACCTCCGAAGAATGTGAAGGAGGTGCGGAGTTTTCTAGGATTGGCAGGGTATTACAGGAGGTTTGTGGAAGGGTTTTCTCGGATAGCCCAACCACTTACCAATTTGCTTAAGAAGACTACTCGTTTCGAGTGGAACGAAGCCTGTCAGCGGAGCTTTGATGAGCTGAAGAGGAGGTTGACTTCGGCTCCTATATTAGCTCTTCCTCAGGGGAATGAGGATTTTGTGATTTACAGTGACGCCTCCAAGATAGGCCTGGGTTGTGTGCTGATGCAGAGGGACAGAGTGATTGCTTACGCTTCTAGACAGTTGAAGCCGAACGAACAGAATTACCCTACTCATGATTTGGAGTTGGCAGCTGTGGTACATGCTCTGAAGATTTGGCGTCATTACTTGTATGGGAGTACCTGCAAAGTGATGACAGATCACAAGAGCCTCAAGTAGATCTTCACTCAGAGGGAGTTGAATATGCGACAGAGGAGATGGCTTGAGTTACTGAAGGATTACGACCTTGAGATTCTTTACCACCCAGGGAAAGCGAATGTGGTCGCTGATGCCCTTAGCAGAAAGACGCCTCAGGAGAGTATGTTGGCTCATTTGACGGCGCAACCAGAGTTACAGAGGGAGCTGGTGAGGTACGGAATTGAAGTGCAGATTCAGCGCCATCAGGGTAGTCTGAAAACCCTAGAATGTCGGTCGTCTTTACTTGAGGAAGTAAGGCAGAAGCAGGAAGATTGTCCGATGATTCAGGATTTGAGGCAGAGATTGAGCCGTGGAGAGGCACCCGACTTTGCGGAGAGAGCAGATGGTATTTTGTGTTTACGCGGTCGGATTTGTGTACCTCGAGATGCAGAGTTGAGGCAGAAGATTTTGCAGGAGGCTCATGCTACACCTTACTCAATCCACCCCGGGGCGAGTAAGATGTACAAGGATTTGCGACAATTTTATTGGTGGGATGGCATGAAGCCGGATGTAGCAAGATTCGTCGCTAAATGTCAGGTCTGCCAGCAGGTGAAGATAGAGCATCAGAGACCCGGAGGAATGCTTCAGACGCTTCCTATCCCAGAGTGGAAATGGGAGGACATCTCCATGGATTTTGTCACCGGTTTGAGACTCAGCAGAGGTCATGATGCCATTTGGGTAGTGGTGGATAGATTGACGAAGACTGCTCGCTTTTTGCCTATCCGAGAAACATGGCAAGTGAGCAAGTTAGTGGAGGTGTTTATTAATCAGATAGTTAGGCTGCACGGAGTGCCTAAGACGATTGTGTCGGACCGAGATGGGCGTTTCACTTCCAGATATTGGCAGCAAGTGCATGAGGCATTGGGGACGAGATTACAGTTCACGACTGCTTACCATCCGCAGTCAGACGGTCAGACAGAGAGGACGATTCAGACGCTAGAGGATATGCTGAGATCCTGCGTTTTAGACTGGGGAGGTCAGTGGTCTGATCACTTGGCTTTGGTGGAGTTTGCCTATAACAACAGCTGGCATTCGTCGATTCAGATGGCTCCTTATGAGGCCTTATATGGTCGGAAGTGTAGGACACCACTGTGTTGGGATGATCCCTCGGATGTAGTAGGAGAGAGGCCACAGATGGTTGAGGAGACGATCGGGAAAGTAGCCTTAATTAGAGAGAGAATGTTAGCTGCTCAGAGTCGCCAGAAGTCCTATGCAGACAAGAGGCGTAGACCGTTGGAGTTTGAGGTCGGAGCCCATGTTTGGTTGAGAGTATCGCCTACCCGCGGGGTAAGAAGATTCGGGGTAAAAGGGAAGTTGAGTCCCCGATATATCGGTCCATTCGAGATTCTGGAGAGAGTAGGCGAGGTGGCGTACAGGCTAGCGTTGCCGCCTGCTTTGGAAGGAGTGCACCCTGTATTCCACGTCTCACAGCTGAGACAGTATATTCCGGATCCTAGTCACAGACTGAATTATGAGGATTTGGTGGTAGAACCAGATCACACTTTCCGAGAACAACCGCTGAAGATTTTAGATCGACGAATGAAGAAGCTGCGGAATAAGGAGATTCCTCTGGTGTTGATTCAGTGGTCTCGACGGGGAGTCGAGGAGGCCACTTGGGAGACGGAATCCCGGATGAGGGAGAGCTATCCAGAGATCTACCCGGGTTTAGTAGAGGCGTTTGAGGGGAAGGTTAGTAATTAGTGTGTTGTTTTCAGATTCAATGTTTGTTTCGTGATTCTTGGTTGCTTGACTTGTTTGTTTGACTGTGTAATTTTTGATTGACGTGTTGTATGTTTGGATGGCTAGTACTGGTTATGATTATCGTTATCGATGAATTCTGGTTCGAGGACGAACCCTCTTTTAGGGGGGAGAGGTTTTTGAGAACCTCGAATATCTTATAACCTCGGTATATATAGTTCCTTTCTATAAAGTTTCGGGACGAAACTTTCTTAAGGGGAGTAGTATGTAATATCCGTATTCATTTTAGGTCGCATAAGTCGGAAAACGGGTCCCTTCGCTTACAAGTATTTGAGTTCTCGATCCGTAAGTAAAACCGTAAAATAAACTAATTAGTAATCCGTAACCGTTTCTCTACCCAATTATATATTTATATATTACTCCCGATCCACAATCCAATTTGTTAGCCAAATCCAATCTTAATTGGTATTTATCTTATCAAATTAACAAATCCTATATCTTATCTATATCCTTCTATCTTTCATAAATCCAATTCCGTAACTAACGATATTAGAACGCTTTGATTTTTCACCCTTCGGATATCACTCCAAGACGAATCGAATTTTCGCTCTTTACGATTCGTCGTTCCTGTGCTTACCGTCAAACCAATTCCTCTACCACTCTTTGCCACTCGTTATTCCGCTCAAACAATTGGGCAGGAGCAATCTCGTCATCTTCAATCGGTGTGATCAACGACGCTTTCGCGCCCCGGAGCAAGACCCATCCAATTTTTTTTTTTTTTTTTTTTTTGTAAGCTTGAACCTCGTTTCCCCTGTTCACCGCAATCCAAAGGATAGGACGCCAGCGAGAGAGGTCTGCGGGATCACCGGAGTTCGTCGCCGTCGTCAATCGTCTATCGGTGAGATTCTCATTCTCCGTTCTTCTTTGTTGTTGCTGTGGGATGGGTATTAGTTGTAGGTTGGGAGGGTGGAGCGTGTGTCAACCGGAAAAACGGACGTTGGGACGGGGACGGGACTGGTTGAGGCGCCGGTAGGAAGGGGATGCTGTTGTAGTTTCGCCGGCGGGAGAAGATTACTGGGAGAAGAATTTCAGGGCGTTTGGTTGAGGAAGGAGAAGGGAGGGGTGGAGCCCATACAATTTGGTCAAAGGTTTGGTCAAAGTCTGTGTTGGCAACCGATCAATTGGTAGGGGAAAGTTGGGCTGGGTGTTCGGTCTATTAGTGCCAAAAATATGGGCTGGGTTATTATTTTTATTTTTTATTTTTTTTATTATTCATAATTTTTTTTAGTTGGGCCGATCAAGGTAGGTGGTGTGCGTTAAGATTTGTAATATGAATTGGTATTGGTGGGAAAATTTTGGGTTGGGTTAGTATTCATATTTGTATGATACAAATAAATTAGTATAGTTGGTTTGAATTCAGAGGTTAGAAGAATTTAATAATTAGGTTACTCTTATTTGTAAGTCGGGTTCGTAAAACAAGAGTCGTCGATCCAAATGATGTTGAGAGATAATAAGGGTCGAACCTAATATTTCCGTCATATATTCTTTTAGGAAATCGCATTCGCTCGCGCTTTTAGTTTTTCACCTTCTTCAAAGGATCTTCCGTCAAGAGGTAAGTCGTTTTTCGACTTGCTCGGTTCTTTTCTCCCTTGTTAGATTGAGTATCGATATTGTAGGGCGGGTTTTGGGAACTAGTCCCGAAATACCTTTTAAATTGATTTGAACTCCTTGAGTGTTGTGTGCGTAAATGATTTTAAATGTGTTTTATCGGGAAATATTTTGGAACGTTTTCTCTGTGTTGGTACCGTTTCCGACACGGCCCATCGTAGCTGGTGTTGAGGAAGAGTTGGCTACTTTGACCCGTGTGACTGGGAAAATCGTACCCCTTCAAATGAAAATTATTATCTGTGTGTTTTGGCAAGCGCTCCAGTGGAGGCTTAGCCCGGAGTTAGAAGGGAGATTGGGAAGTGGAGTGGGAGGGCCTGCCTCTGCACTCGGCGCGGTGATGAGCGCCTTGGAAGACGGATTGTGGACAAAGGAAGAATTTCATTGATGTGTGATTGTGATTGTGAATGCGTATGTGACTTGTGTGACTGATATAACTAATTTAGGTATTGGCCTTTAGAGTTATGATTGCGGTTGTGGATTTGTATGCTGACTATAGATAACTGATTTTAAACCGTTCTACAGTTTCCATATTCTTTCTAGCTTGGTAGATTAGACGCTGACCCTTCGGGGAACATTTTTCAGTTCCAGGTATGAATCAGGGAGCCGTGCAGGAACCGAGGCAAGATGGCGGGCCGGAGCGGTAAAGAGCGCGTGTCATAGTGGGATTGGTTTTTACTAGTTATTTATAATAGTTAGGATGTTGATTTTAATATTTGTTAGATGGAGTTGGTATCGTGTTTTGTTTATTATAACTTTGTTCGAGTAGTTCATTCAGCATGCGTTGTGACGTATTTGATTATTTATGATTTCGGGGATTCATGCATGATTACGTTTTTCTAAGTTTTATTAAATAAAGGTTGGATGTTTTATTATGATTTTCTCGTCGTGCCCGAGTTGTAAGGTCCTACAGTGTGGTTGTCAACCTAAATAATAGTACCTTTTATGGTCTATTCCCTAGTAGCGCCTCGACGGAAGTCGGGGTGTTACAAATTGGTATCAAAGCCAGGTTGACAACAGGGCACATGGAACTGACCAACAAAGAGTACCCGAGGTCCAACTTAAAACCAAAACCGGCCGGTGTTTTCAAGTGTTTTTACTGGGGTAGACATGTTGCATATAGGGGGGTAGGTGACACGTCGCGACTCCGCCCCATCAGCCGAAGAACCTCACGTAGAATAGTAAGAATTAGGTTGAAAAATAGAATGTTTAAGTTTTGACTGTGGGACTTTCTATTATAGATGGCCCCACCAACCAGAGCTAGAGCTGTTGCAGCTAACGGAAGAGGCCGCGGAAGAGGCCGCGGTAGAGGCCGAGTAGGAGGTCGTGGCAGGGGTAGAGGAGAGGCCCCTGTAGCTGCTGAGCCAGAGGTACAACAGGATAACCATCAGGAGGAGGTTGCTGAGAGTCAGGATGTGGCTGCTGCTGTCCATCGAGAGGACAGTGCCTCTGTCGCTGGAGGAGGCCTCCCAGCAAACGGGGCTCAGGTGGGAGGAGGAGTACTACCAGCAGGATTGGCCCCAGAGGTGACTGCTGCGATTCAGCTGTTATTGCAGACGTTGATGGGTGCGGGAGCTGCACCGAATCTGAACGCAGCTGCGGGGCAACAAGGAGCTGAGAGGAGGGCACCTGGACCAGATTCTATTTTGGCTGCCCAGCTGGGAGCAGCGCCAGCTTCTGGAGGACCAGTGATAGCTGATCAGGTGGTCGAACCGAGGAGACAGTATCGTGAGCCTCAGCCTGATAAGTGGCTCGCAGAGTTTAGGAAGACTGGAGTACCGAACTTTGCTGGAGCTCAGGGTTCTGACGTAGAGCAGTGGTTGAGGAGGGTGAAATCTGCGTTGGATTCCATTAAGGCACCGGAGGAGCGGAAGATGTCTTTAGTACAGAGTCTGCTACAGGAGAGCGCTTTTGACTGGTGGGAGCTATGTAGGGACCACCGGACTGAGGTGACTTTTGAGGAGTTTGAGAGACAGATTCGAGATCAGTATTGTCCTCCGGTGGTGAGGGCGGCTCGGGAGGCTGCTTTTCGGGATGCTGGACCCGAAAATATCACAGTATCTGAGACTATTCTGAAGTTTCAGCAGGAGTTGGCAGCGGTGCCAAATGCTGCCCCGACTGAGGAGTTGAAGATTGCGACCTTTCTGAAAAGGTTGCAACCGCATTTACGTGCTTATGTGTCTGGTCTCCGACTTACGACATTGGCAGACGTTCAGCAGTCTGCTTTGGCTTATGCTATGGCCACGACCCGACAGAGTCAGCTAGAGGTGCATGCCACGGGAAGCAAGAGGCAGAAGTTGTCTGCCCCGGCAGAATCTAGGAGAGACAGTCGGCCCGGCTCTTCTCAGCCGCAACGATCAGGGTTTCAGCCACAGGGTCGTCAGGACCATCGTCGTCTGAGTCAGCCCATTGGGGGACAGAGAGAGTGCTTCAACTGTGGAAGTACTGCTCATTTGAGGAGTCAGTGTCCGAAGCCGGTCAGGAACTGTTTCAGTTGTGGGAAGCCTGGCCATTTGCAGCAGTATTGTACGGTGGGGGCACCGTCACAAGGATCTTCACCGGGCACGGTGAACCCGATGCCTCGTCGCCAGCCTCAGCAGTTTCAGCAGACACCGAGTCAGGGCAGAGGACGCGGCGCAGGAGTTAGCAACACCGGGGGCAATCAGCCCCGAGTGTTTGAGATGAGGAGGGCCGATGCCCTACACGCGCCGACTGCTACAGGTACGATTTGGATTCAGTCTAGACCTGTTCACATACTGTTTGATACGGGTGCTACCCATTCTTTTATGTCTTCTGCTTGCGTGGCTAGACTAGGACTGACTTGCACTGAGGGGGTATCTTTTGTTGTGGGGCTGCCTGACGGCAGTAAAGTAAGAGGGAATAAGGAGATTTTACAGTGCCCTATTAGAATAGGGAATAGAGATTGGTATGCAGATTTTATAGTAATGCAGTTGTCGCCGGATGATGACGTGATTCTGGGGATGGACTGGATGAGGCGTTATCGAGCGGTTTTGGATACACACAGAGGTACGGTTACAGTAACCGCAGATGATGGGACCAGACATGTGTGTCAAGAGGTAGAGCAGGAGGGGCCCGGATCGGTGATTAGTATGGTGAAGGCCGCCAAGTTGCTCAACGACGGATGTGTAGGATATTGGTGTTATGTTCTCCAGGGGGACAAGGCGGAACCGCACATTCAGGATATACCTGTAGTGTGCGAGTTTGAGGACGTTTTTCCTGACGAACTCCCAGGATTACCTCCTCAGAGAGAGGTGGATTTTGGGATTGAGTTGGAGCCGGGAACGAGGCCGATTTCGAGAGCCCCATATCGCATGGCCCCGATGGAGATGCAAGAGCTGAAGACACAATTGGAGGAGCTATTGGAGAAGGGTTACGTACGACCGAGTGCGTCGCCTTAGGGAGCTCCAGTTCTGTTTGTGAAGAAGAAGGATGGTTCTCTCCGTCTGTGTATCGATTATCGGGAGTTGAACCGCGTTACCATCAAGAACAAGTATCCGCTGCCGCGTATTGATGATTTGTTGGATTAGTTGCAGGGGGCTACTGTGTTCTCCAAAGTGGATTTGAGGTCAGGTTATCACCAGTTGAGGATTCGGGAGGAAGATATACCTAAGACGGCTTTCCGAACAAGATATGGACATTATGAGTTTGTAGTGATGCCGTTCGGACTGACGAATGCACCCGTTGTATTTATGGAGTTGATGAACCGGGTGTTTATTAGATTAAAATTAGAAATCAAATAATTAATTCATTTGAATGAGATATTATTTGCTCAATTTTTTTTATTTTTTTATAATATATATTGGTGTATAGATTTAATATAGGTCATGCCAAAAAATAATGTTTATTGCTCACGGCATTATTATTATTTAAATCGAGGGATATATTACTAATTTGAATGGGTATATTATCATTTAAATGGGAAATTTATAAATTGGGTTGTTATTAAAAAGGTGGACTATAATATTTATAACGATTTTCGTTATCTATAATTCCTTACATGATTTCAAATTATTCTTGTCAAATAATAATTCAATAGGTTTATTCATTAGATTTCATTTAGATGGATTCTTTTAATTTGATCTTTTTTAATTAATTGGACAGTATATGAAGAGGGTTAAGAAGAAACATATTTACTAACATAAGAACATAATAAATAAAATAATTATATTGTATATTTTTTAATTAACAGTAAGAAATCTTAGAAAGTAATAAATACATTTCAATATATTTGCAAATTACAATCATACCTTTACTTTTGTCGCTTTTTCAAAACTATCATGTACTTCTCCATTCTCTTTGGTACAATAATTACCAAAACAATAATTTACTAACATATTACATTAAAATCAAATCATTATTCAAAATATTTGCAAATCAATTATAATACTATTACCTTTGTCACTTTTATATGTATCCCTTCTCTCTTGGTTCTTGGAGGTAATTTAAAAAAAAAAAGACATTTATTAATATAAGCATATAAAAATAATATAATTCAATATATTTGTAATTACTAATAAAAAAATTAGAAAATGGTAAATTATAATTGTACCTTTATTTTTTCGGTAGTCTATTTTTCTTTGATGTTGGGGAAGTCTCTAAATAGTGGTGAGGGAGAGGGCAAAAGTACGTGTATCGGGTGAGGAGGCGATAGAGAAGATTTGGGTGAGACTATTTATAGTGATAAAATTGAATGGATGATGGTTAATCTCATGGGAGATTAAAAGTTAATTGAAAAGTCAATTGAAAGAATATTCACAATAAATCCTTATTATGCTCATTGGATCTTACAAATTATTCTTTATGCTAAATTTTATGCTCATTGGATTCTTAATCTCATGGGAAGTTGAAACACATTTGCCCTTTTAATTCTTGTAACATATTTTGAATTAAAATTCTCATAAATAACATGTATTGAAATCATACAATTTTTTTTATATTTTTTATTTACTTAATTTTATCTATGAACTTAATTGTGAGAATGGTCATAAATGACCCAATTTTTCTATTTTATATGTTATATAGATAGATAGATTATATTACTGAATTAAGATAGCAATGATTTATGATTATACAGTATTAACTAATGTTTATGATTATTTTCGGTACATCCGTTCATTTTCTCCTACTTGGCCCTGCAAATATAGTTTTATTCTCTGCTATTCTCCACATGATTTCTAATTGTTTCTTCTACCAAAACACAACATATTTAAAAATTAGAACGAGTGGTTGAGATTCCAATGAACAAAATTGTATAACTTGTTCATATTTTATTGAAAATCTCCTACATAGTATAATTCTTCGTTATTCCAACACCACCCAACTGACCCAAGTACTTCATTTGGCATGGGAAAGTGGTTTATCTTAAGAATTAGAACGAGTGGTTTAATTAGGAAGAGTGGTTGAGATTCCCAATGAACAATACTGTTTAAAAAAAGAGTTTTATTTCCAAACTCCACATTGTTTATGTAATTGTTTTTCTCATTTTACATTTTATTCGGTTGCCAATGTTTTCATCCTCTCAATTGATTTGATATATCGAAATTATTTTCTTTCTTTTTTTAGGAAATTCCAATTCTCTTTTTTTTAATCAATAAAACCTTCTTTATGGAGTTGCTTTTTTTTTTTTTAATCTTTTATTTATTTATGGAGTTGCTAATATTGCGGTGAAGGTAATATTGAGAACGAAAATTACAAAAATGAGATTTTAATTCTAAACGAGCCCTATGGCCCATTTCGAAGCCCAATAAGTAAGCCTTTTCAAGGGCTTCATCTCAACACAAAAGCTTTTTAGGAGTATTTCATTTTGTTTTCTATTTTTGTTTTTGGTGGAATTCTATTTTTTTTAATAGGGTATTGATACTACTTGAAGAATAAGTTAAGCTTTACTTGTGTTGTAAGTATGACTTATTTGTATTGCAAGTTTGATTTACATTAATGTTGAAAATTTCTATGCGGGATGACTCCTACTTTAATTGTGTACTTATATTTCGAAGAGGTAGAGCTATGGTTGGTATTAGATCGAGTTGTATTAGGCTAGATCGTTTGATGCTCTAAGGCTTCCGAAAATCTTTCATATTGGTAGAGGGAATGTCAGTCGTTCATTTCGCACACCCTTAAATGAGTCCCTGTTACATGTGACGCTAAGTTCTTTAGTGCTTTACTCACACCGATTTCGATCACATTTTTCTCTTTATTTCGAGAATTTGTACTACCTATGGTCGATTTTTCTAGCCATGTGCGGCTCCATTGTTGACCCATTTAGCAGTTCACAACTTCCCTTTTTAACAGCCTCTTGGACTATGAACCATATTTAGTACTTTGAATTCTTACCTTTTGTAACTTGGAAGTTTTTCACGGGTCCATTAGTCTCATCGATGCCCAAAAATGGGCAAGAAATAAAACATTTATGTACAAATTCCGTACCATGTACGGGTACTAATATAATGAATTTTTTTTTTTTTTTAAATTATAAGTTATTTAAGTCGAGAAAGAATATTTAGCTTATGTTGTACACAACATAAATACTTATAATATGTTACATTTTTAAATTGAATATGTTACTTATAATGGTTATTGTATCGTATTTCTTATTTCAATTTACTTTGCAAAAGAATCATTACTTTAATTAGAGTAGATTAATAATTTCAAAAACTATCCTATATCATACTTGTAACTTAAACCTATTTTAAAATTTTATTTAAACTCAAAAATATATAATTTGTTGGGTAAAATTTTCAATATAAAGAAATTTATAAAACAATTTAATCTAATATAAATTATTTTTTTAACGCGAGATCTTAAAAGAAAACTATTTTTAAAAGTGTAAAAAAAAATAGTGGAATATACATCAAATTCAAAAATATTATTTTCTCTTACCACTATATTAACTAGATTTTTAAAATTGTTTTCAAACATATAAATGAGTAGAGATAGTAAGACAAATAATGATTTTAAATTAGGATATACAGTAAAATTTCTCTAAACTAATATTCAGTAAATTAATAAACTCTCTACGATGATATTTTTCTTATAATGTCATTGCAAACAAACATGCATATAAATATTAACAAGATATTTTGTAATTTCAATATAAGCTTTTTTGTAATAATTTAATAAATGCTCATTCAATATATGAGATAAATTTTTATCTATTTTTTTCTAAACATTTCATATAGTAAAGATATCTCACATCTTAAAATTATAATCAAGTTAATATTTATATGATATCAATTTTTATCAATTTTTTTTCTAAAATATTTCATATAATAAAAAAAAAGCACATCTTATGATTATAAGCAAGCTAATATTCTAACAGGCAAAACATTGACAATAAAAATTAATTAAAAAGTTACCATCATTTTTCAAAAACATTGACCGTAAAAATTAATCGAAAAAGTTACCATCAATTTTTTTTTTTTTGCGATTTGAAAAAAATTAATGATCCAACTAATTATAATATTGCATATATTTCGGTACGTGTGAAAATATTGGTTAACAACTTACGATCTATATGTATTTATATATGTTATAAAATTGAAAATTTTAGTCATGTATAAGTGTATGACCAACCTCTTAATTAAGTTCATTTATTTTTTTGTATAGAAAATATACAATCCCATAATCAATGAGAATTTTATTCTTTACACGTTAAAATCAATGCATAATTGCATATACATTTAAAAATAAATTGAAAACTAAAAACATTTCATATCATAATACACTATATTCATTCCTCAATGGACAATAATTTAACAGAAAAATAAAAAATACACTAGTAAAATAATAAATTATATTATCCCAACTTCAAAAGGCTATTAATTTAGTAGGGATTTTCACATTGTCCCGCGTCCGTATCATCGATCCAAAGAAGAAAAATCCCTAATTTGCGTGCGTTCTCCCCAAATAGCCAACTCCAATCTCCGATGGGAAGATTCCGGTACCACCGCCTCGTCGCCTCACCGCCGCCTCACCAATTCACACCGCCGCCTCCCGCCGCCCTCTCCTCGCCTCCCAGCGCACTCCCACCGCCTCAATTCTCCCCCAAACTTCGTATTGACGCTGCTGAAGAGTTGAGAGCCAAACTTCGCATTGACGCTGCTGAGGAGTTGAGAGTGTGGAAATCTTCTGCGCAGCTTTTCCGTGAGATAACCATGGTGATGGAAGAGGAGACCGAGGAGAGGAAGAAGAAGGAGACCGAGGAGAGAAAGAAGAACGAGATAGAGAAGATGAAGAAGAGGGAAACCCTCTGGTACTGGAAGATGTGAGTACTGAGTACATAGTCATTACACTTTTCCCTGTTCTTGATACTTCTGTCTCAGATTCGAGAATGTGTTCTTGATCAAACCGTTCTTCAACTTTTCTTGAACTTCCTGTTCCTTTTCTGGTTCCTTTTCTGGTATTGCCTATATCTTGTCTCGCTTTTCTGGTTGATGTATGTGTTATCTGGTATTGCCAATGGAACTGGTATTGCGGTATTGCCTATATCTTGTCTCCTTTTTCTGGTTGATGTATTGTGTTTTCTGGTATTCTATCTGTGAGTTGTTCTTATGGTCGACTATAAGCTTAATTATTTAATTCTACAACTACAACCTCAGCTTGTCAATATTATGTAGATAGAAACGGGCCGGGTTGGGCCACTTCGGGTTTGGAACGGGTCCGGGTTAACCCATCGGGTCGAGACTAGAGAGCATCAATTTTTTAGGTTTCAACCAATTAGTGGCCGGGTCAACCGAGTCGGTTTGCGGGCAGGTCGGATAGGTCATAGGGTCACCAGGTTGGGTCGACTTTTGACCGGTCTACTTCTGGACCTATACTGAAAAAGTTTGTGAAATTGAAAAGATTCAAGGACGGTGAACGCCTGACGAACTCCTTCTCCTTCTACGCAAACAACTCCATTCTCGCCACCTCCGATTTCTCCTCCTACATCCAGTCCGGCAAGAGCGGCGGCGACAACTTCACCTCCTATGGCGACTTCGAGAACCAACCGGTGGACAATTTCAAGAATTACGCCGACGGAGGCCACGGAATCGCCGAGACGTTCGCAAGCTACAGAGGATACTCCTTCCAGTCCTACGCGAAGGAATCGGACTCCGCGGAGATGAAATTCTCCAATTACAGACGCCCCTACATCGAAGGATTCGAAGGATCCGACAAATTCAGCGGATACGGCGAGGGATCGAAGGGGCAAACCGTCGATTTCAAGAGCTACGACGTCAACAACACCTTCAAGGACTACGTCAAAGACGGCGTCACCTTCTCCGAGTACACCAACGCCACCACCGCCGCCCAATCGCTCGCCAGTGGCAAAATCGTAAATAAGTGGATCGAGCCGGGCAAATTCTTCAGGGAGGGGAAGCTGAAAGCAGGAACAGTAATTCCAATGCCGGATATCAAGGACAAAATGCCCAATCGGTCGTTTTTACCCCGCTCCGTCCTCTCCAAATTACCGTTCTCTACCTCGAAGATCCCACAGATGAAACAGATCTTCCACGCCTTTGAGAACTCTTCCATGGAAGGCATACTAAACGCTGCGTTGCGAGAGTGGGAGCGGGCGCCCGCCCCGGGGGAGACGAAACGCTGCGTTGGATCGGCTGAGGATATGATCGACTTCGCCGTTTCGGTGCTCGGTAATTCGGTGGAGCTGCGGACCACGGAGAACACTCGAGGATCAAAGAGTGACGTCATGATCGGGAGAGTGAGGGGGATCAACGGTGGAAAAGTGACGCAGGCGGTCTCATGTCACCAAAGCCTGTACCCGTATTTACTGTATTACTGCCACTCGGTGCCCAAGGTTCGGGTCTACGAAGCGGATATACTGGACGCGAAAACGAAAGGCAGGATTAACCATGGTGTTGCCATCTGTCACTTGGACACGTCGTCTTGGAGCGGGACCCACGAAGCGTTTCTTTCGCTCGGGTCGGGCCCGGGTAAGATTGAGGTGTGCCATTGGATCTTTGAGAACGATTTGACTTGGGCCGCCGCTGATTAACTCAAGATGAATTAGCCCAAGAATGATTAACTGAAAAGAATTAGCTAGATGATATATATATACTAGTTTTACCCATCGTACCATGTACGACTACGAACCGATATTTTATAAACATTATAAATAAGATGATAATAAATTAAAATAAAATATAAACTTTTAGTACTAAACTTTTAAATATTATATTCTTCGTATTTTATTACTTTTTATGTGCGTAAATTTAAAGTTTATCAAATGTTTCAATATATCTATTAAATATTTTATTATCTATTTTTATTTAATTTTAAAAATTATAAATATTTATCATTATTTTTTTATAAAAGAAAATCCCTATATATTTATAAATAAATCGTCAAAGATATATATTTATAAAATATTTATATTTATTTTGAAATATTTTAAATATTTTATCCTTAACTAGTTTTACCCGTCGTACCACGTACGACTACGATTCGATATATTATAGATATTATGAATTTTAATATAAGTAATTTTTGGCTTGCAGAATGTATAATTTTTTTTTTATCAAATATTATATTCTTCACATTTTATTACTTTTTATTTACGTAAAATTAGAGCTTATCAAATATTTTAATACATCTATTAAATATTTTATTATCTATTTTTATAAATTTTAAATATTTATCATTAATTTTATATAAAAGAAAATCACTATATATATATATATATCTTTAAATAAATTCGTCAAAAGATATATGCTAAAAGATTTATATTTATTCTAAAATATTTTATCTTTAATCTTAAATACTTGTATAAGGAAGTTTTCAAAAGATATCGTTATATTAAATAGATATTTGTTTGATGTTAAAGATAGATTTAAATAGTTAAAGAAAATTTAATAAAAAAAGTTAAAATATTAGGAATAAAAATTAATTTTGTAATTATAAGGTGGGGCCAAATCGTTCTGGTGGCTCAAAAAGGAACAGCTTTAATATATAGTTATAGATTTTAAATACTTGTATAAGGAAGCTTTCAAAAAATATTAATATACTAAATAGATATTTGTTTGATGTTAGAGATAAACTTAAATAGTTAAAAAAAATTTAATTGAAAGAAGTTATAATAATAGAAATAAAAATTAATTTTATAAATATGAGGTGGTGAAAAGACATCATGTTAAAAGATAAAATATATTTATACTTATTTAAGAATACTTTAACTTTGTTATCTTTAATTTTAAATATTTGTATAAGGAAGTTTTCAAAAGATATTGTTATATGAATAGATATTTGTTTGATGTTAAAGATAGATTTAAATAGTTAAAGAAGAATTTAATAGAAAAAAGTTAAAATATTATGAATAAAAAAATAATTTTGTAAATATGAGGTGGGGTCAGAATCGTTCTGGTGGCTCGAAAAGGAACAACTTTAATATATAGTTATAGATAAATAGTATTATATCAACGACGCCAATTTGATAGGCGCACTCTTTAAATTAGCAAGAGTTCATAAATGGTGCAATCTTTAAATTGGAATATTAATCCATGCAATCTTTTTTTTTGAGCAACTAATCCATGCCATCTTAAAGATAGATTACTATCCTAATATAAAATTATTCAATAAATTTGATGGGATATACATAATTTCAACCAAAAAAGTAGTAATAATAAATTAGGAATATAAAAATTTGTACGTATTTTGTAAATCTTATCTTATGACTTTCAAAAATATAATTAATAATAGATAAATAAATAATATATAAAAATTTAGTTTTTTAAAATATATATATATATATATATACTCATAATTTATTAATTTGTCTCGTGGGAATGGAACTGTCAAAAGCTAACCTAACCCTCAAATCCGACCCGAACCGCCCACTAATTTTAAGGTCAAGACCAAAAAATTTCAATCTGAAACACATTCGATTGACCCATTTAAAATAGTAATGGTATGGGTCGGAAGAAATTTTGGATCGATATCGAAACAGTGTATAAAATTGAAAAGATTCCAATAAGGGCTATGATTGGAACTAAAACAGATACACCACTACTAGTCTACTACTTGATTGTGTTTAGAAATTTTAGGTTTTGCCTTTGGGCTATCAATTGAATGTGTGTAATGTGGGAAAACAAATTTATTGGTTTTCAATATAGATATTTAGGAACAAACCACACAACTGACACAAGCACACAAGTAGATTATCTTTTTTTAGAGAAAAGAATAATTTTATCATAGAACTAACTCTATTTGTTATCCGAACAAACCTTCATTGGAGACATATTAGTCTGATCGATCGAAGCACATTCATTACATGAAAAAGCCCATTTAAACAAAACAAAACCAAACACAGCAGCGCCAATCCTTGTTTGAAGGAACAAAAATAGCCAAACAAACACCACCACAGACATTCAAAAAAGTTTTAAAAAAGTTTCAAAGATGAAAACACTTGTTACTCATCGTTGTTTCTTCTACTATATACTAGGGGAGCACCGCGAGAGTGTTTTTCATTTCAAGTCTCAATGAACCAAAGTTCTACTCTAACATTCTCATATCTCAGATCGGGCAATGTGTAGTTCCTCCTTAACAAGCTTCTTTGCATCATCTTCTGAGGCAACAAAGGAAAAAATAAGGGAAAAAATAAGGAAAAAGATATTCATAGATCAACTACAATTTGGATCATGTTATCCTAAAAATGTAGGTGGAAAAATATATCAACTACAATGAAATATCTTATAGAGCATATAATCATCAAAACCAAATTTCTACCTTCTTATTTGCACGTGCATATGCAATCATCTGCTTAGGTCTTGACCGGAAAATTCCAGATTCAGTTCTTGCCTAAAACGGCCTGGTTCCACGTATCAAAATGTATGTTATGACACCAATACTCCACAAATTTGCTGCGACATTATATGATTTATGGAGCACTTCAGATGCAACATAATATGCACTGCTAACAACAGCATTAGATGGTCATCTGCAAGCACAACAAGCAGTGTAGTGAGCATAAGACATCACGAAGACGTGAATCGTAATAAACAAAACATATTAGGACTAAATTTGTATGATTTAGTCATTTAGTTTCCAATAGACCTTTTTAAAAAAAATTACAGTAGTAAAATTGGTCACCTCAAACTAAAAACTTCAAAAATATATTTCCAAACACAATGAACTTTAATTTCTAAAAAACAACTACAACACCCTGCTGTCTTCAACCAACCATATTGCAGGCTGCAATACCCAGCTTTCCCATGCTTACCAGGATAGATTGTACACGGAAAGGGAGACTTTGAGCATTGGTGCTCAAGAAATAGAGGAGAAGAGTCATAATACTAAGAGGAAAGGATGGAGGTAAAGGATAAAGGAGGTAATTGTAGGCATAATAAAACTAACAAGATGTGACTTTTTTCCAACAACAGATTTTGCTTAGCATAATCGTTTATGAGGGTGCACTAGTGGGTCTAGCATAATCTGAAAGGCTAAAGTCAATAACCTTCAAAGGAGAATCTTCATCCTTTGTAGTGAAAAGAAAATTATGCCAATAATACAACGCAACAAAACAGTCAGAAACCTCACTAAACTCTTATGTGCATTATTAGGAAATGAAATCCTTATGGATGGTACTGCATTGTTTGGGTTTGTTAACAATGAAAAATATGGCCCATTTGTGTATGCCTATTCTTAATTTAATATTTGACTGCTTTATAAGCTCATTTCCACCATGACACAATTAGAACACTAAGAGCTTATATGTACTAATCTCTGTTTCACCAAATCTGATAATAGTCTTTTAAGTAATCAAACTTAGGGACATGTAAATGCAAATATGTATAAATTCTGAAAGATATAGACTAAATTAATTCCTACAATGCCTAACATATGTCCGTCTTTTTCGACACAAAAGCTTAGTTCCCTCAGCAATTGTTTTAAGTACATTAAAGGATGAGAAACTAAAGTAATAAAAAAGCCATACATTCTAAGAGACAAATGATCACTACCTTAATTTTCTTGGATATTGCAAGCTTCAGACCATTATCTCCTTTTGGCTGTTCATGGTAGATAGTAAAATCACTGTAAAGTAGGCTGGAGAAAATGAGTTCTCTTGACAAAACAAGAATTAGATACAGGCCAACCAAGATATAAACACATTACCTTTCCATTTTTAAGATTAATAAAAGTAAAGACTCCATACATGAGAATCAATTATTCATACTTTAATCTTATTTTCAAATGGAAATAAAGCATAAATGAACGGTCATTTCAACATGTATCCTGTTAATTAGTAACAATCAACTAAGCTTGTAATAGTCCAAATTGTCAAAAATATGTAGAGGCTATATATCCAAGAATCAAACTGTCCTTCCAGCACTGAAATCATGATGTTCATTATAATGCTCAAATTAAAAGACCAAAAGCACACACAAAACCAAAATCAATTATGTTTGTCTTCCAGACCCCTTATTCTAATTGAAATAACTAATAAAATTGTTTATACCATCACACATCTTTGTCTGTTTAGCACCATTACCTTAATCAAGAAAAAAATATGCTTATGAAAGAGGCAAAACGAAACCTAAGAAAAGATTTGTGTATGCCTATTCTTAATTTAATATTGACTGCTTTATAAGCTCATTCCCACCATGACACCAGTAGAACACTAAGAGCTTATATGCCACAGGAAACCAAAACTCCACCCAAGGGAAAAAAAAATCTTATATATTTCCCATATCAGTGGCATATTTAGTTGCAAGAAATTCCTTAAAAATCAATATGCAATAAAATCTTCAAGCAATATGGATAATTAAATGTCACATAAAGGCTAGAATAACTACTGCTAGCACACATGAATTCAAATGACACATTCAACACCTAATTCACAAAAGGTAGAGAATTCAGTTGAATATAATTACGAAATCTGTACGTTTGTAATAGAAATAATTAATGGTTTTGTTTACTAAGATACTCTACCCACCTTCAATTATAAACTCTAAGTTTTATTAGGTATGCATTTCATCGAGCATCTTTAGTGCATGAATTGTGAACCCTAAGTTTCAATCAAACTTCTCTGTGCAAATCTTCAACTTTCCATGGAGTAGAAAGCATCACTCTCCAATTTCAATAATAGGTAGAGAGAAAGAGGTGGATCCAAAATTTGGATTCGAACCCAAACGTACGCATCAAAGCAGGGCATAGAATTAAGACGTAAAATTAAACCTACCTTTAACAAATTAGCGGCGAAGAGAGGGGAGAAGCTCACTTGAAAGATTCAATGCATGTGGCAATTGCAGCTTGAACTAACAGTGAGAACAATTGAAAGTGAAATGGTTGGGAGGGTTGTCAATGGAGGAGACGGGAGAGAGAAAGATGAGTGTGAAGAGCTGTTGAATAGCAAAAGGGTCGTACAGTTCACAAGAGTGGAGATTTTTTTAATTCTTTTTTTAAGAAATGATGTTGTATTGCTGAAATGCAAAATAGATTTTTTTATTCTTTTGTAAGAAATTATGTGCTACTACCGTTCACAAGGAATTTGGGTTTATTTATAGGTTTTTAGATTTTAATGATTATTTAACCTAAAAAATCCGACTATCAATTTGAATAAAGTCTTGATTTTATTCAAACAAACGTACGATTAAAATTTCCCGTCCAAAGCATGAAAAAGAAAACAAAGATGGATGGCTTCGATGATGAAACCTCGTCGGATCGACTTGGCATCTCGATGGATAGACTGTCTCGTCGACGGCAATCACCATGCACATGATAACATCTTCTTTTATGCCGCCCACAACTCCCCCCAAACTTCGTAATACGTCAGCGTGTGCTCTCCAAGCGCTCCGATCCAAGACACCGAGAGTTCGCTATAAGATCGGATCGAGGAAAGCATAGCTCCTATGCCTACGGAGCAAGAGAGGGTCGTCGGCCACACATAATAAGAAAGTGCCATCATGACATGGTCGCGACCATAAGTGAAAGATTTTGCCCAGAGAGTACTTTGTAGTTTGTAAAATAGAATAGCTTAGTTTCATTGATTCTCTAGAATGCTATTTATAGTTACACGTATAGCTTGGCCTCCACGCTAGATAGATAAAACCTAGGCATACAAGATAATATATCTAAGCATATATACATAGTAAAGTAGTAAAATCCAATGGTTGAGATTAATCCATATTTTAAGCCTAAAAATTAATGTAGTAAAGAATATTATAAAAATATTATACATGTCATATCCAAAAAAAACTATCATATCCAAAAATAAAACTAATATATTGATTGATTATTTTGTTTAATATATAAATATAACTAATTTAACAAATCAGAGTGATTTTAAAAAGATGGATGACGTGATTTAATATGGGTCTTTAATTTATATTATATTTTAACCTCCGCTTTAATATATAGACTAGTATGTATTCCTGTACCTTATACGGGTATTTCTTAAATAAAAAATTAATAAAAAATATTTTTAAATATATTTATTACCCGAGAAAAATAGTCATGTAAATGCTTAAATATAAATTTTTGTTATGATCTGCGTAAAAAAATAAGCCAATTAACATATAACTAATTGAGATCTTTTCATATAAGGTAATAAATTATTGGATTATAACAATGATCTTCCTATCTATCATATCCAAAAATAAAATAATAATGATCTTCCTATCTATCATATCCAAAAATAAATGATTATTTAATAATGAAATTTTTTATCCTATATCACATCCAAAAATATAAAATTATTTTCTAAAATAAAAGGGTGGTGTTGTCCAATCTAAAAGTGACATGTTTTATTTAATAATTTTTTTAATCTATTTAGGTTATAGTTATGATGATACGATGATTATGATGATATAGATGTGGCAAAATCTTAGGGCTTTTAAAGATGAACACAATTGTTACTCATCGTTGTTTCTTCTACCATATAGTTTAATGATTATTTAACCTAAAAAATCTGAATAGCAATTTGAATAAAGTCTTGATTTTATTCAAACAAACGTACGATTAAAACTTCCCGTCCAAAGCATGAGAAAGAAAACAAAGATGGATGGCTCCGATGACGAACACTCGTCGGATCGACTTGGCATCCCGATGGACAGACTGTATCGTCGGCGACAATCACCATGCATATGATAACATCTTCTTTTATGCCGCCCGCAACTCCCCCCCCCCCCCAAACTTCGTAATACGTCAGCGGGTGCTCTCCAAGCGCTCCGATCCAAGACACCGAGAGTTCGCTATAAGATCGGATCCAGGAGAGCACATCGCCTATGCCTACGAAGCAAGAGAGGGTCGTCGGACACACATAATAAGAAAGTGCCATCATGACATGGTCGCGACCATGAGTGAAAGATTTTGCGCAGAGAGTACTTTGTAGTTTGTAGAATAGAATAGCTTAGTTTCATTGATTCTCTAGAATGCTATTTATAGTTACACGTATAGCTTGGCCTCCAAGCTAGATAGATAAAACCTAGGCGTACAAGATAATATATCTAAGCATATAATACATAGTAAAGCAGTAAAATCCAATGGTTGAGATTAATCCTTATTTTCAGCCTAAGAATTGATGTAGTAAAGAATATTTTAAAAATATTATACATGTCTTATCTAAAACAACTATCATATCCAAAAATAAAACTAATATATTGATTGATTATTTTGTTTAATATATAAATATAACTAATTTAACAAATCTAATTATATTTCAACAAATCAGAGTGATTTTAAAAAGATGGATGACGTGATTTAATATGGGTCTTTAATTTATATTATATTTTAACCTCCGCTTTCATATATAGACTAGTATGTATTCCCGTACCTTATACGAGTATTTTTTAAATAAAAATTTAATAAAAAATATTTTTAAATATATTTATTATCCGAGAAAAATAGTCATGTAAATGCTTATAAAATTTTGTTATGATCTGCGTAAAAAAAAAGCCAATTATCATATAACTAATCAAGATCTTTTCATATAAGGTAATAAATTATTGGATTATAACAATGATCTTCCTATCTATCATATCCAAAAATAAAATAATAATGATCTTCCTATCTATCATATCCAAAAATAAAAGATTATTTAATAAAGAATTTTTTATCCTATATCACATCCAAAAATATAAAATTATTTTCTAAAATAAAAGGGTGGTCTTGTCCAATTTAAAGTGACATGTTTCGTTTAATAATTTTTGTAATCTCTTTAGGTTATAGTTATGATGATACGATGATTATGATGATATAGATGTGGCAAAATCTTAGGGCTTTTAAAGATGAAAACAATTGTTACTCATCGTTGTTTCTTCTACCATATATTTTAATGATTATGTAACCTACAAAATCCGAATAGCAATTTGAATAAAGTCTTGATTTTATTCAAACAAACGTACGATTAAAACTTCCTGTCCAAAGCATGAGAAAGAAAACAAAGATGGATGGCTTCGGTGACGAACACTCGTCGGATCGGCTTGGCATCCCGATGAACAGACTGTTTCGTCGGCGACAATCACCATGCACATGATAACATCTTCTTTTATGCCGCCCACAACTCCCCCCAAACTTCGTAATACGTCAGCGGGTGCTCTCCAAGCGCTCCGATCCAAGACACCGAGAGTTCGCTATAAGATCGGATCGAGGAGAGCACAACGCCTATGCCTACGGAGCAAGAGGGGGTCGTCGGCCACACATAATAAAAAAGTGCCATCATGACATGGTCGCGACCACGAGTGAAAGATTTTACGCAGAGAGTAGTTTGTAAAATAGAATAGCTTAGTTTCATTGATTCTCTAAAATGCTATTTATAGTTACACGTATAGCTTGGCCTAGATAGATAAAACCTAGGCATACAAGATAATTGTAAGACCCGAATTTTGGTTACGAATTAGATAACGCGACTACACTCAAAAGCTATCTTTCTTTGTTATTTTGGGCCAAAAAGCCCAATATTTCTTCTCTCGTGAGAGACCCGAACCCATTTGCGTTTCTTTCCCCCTCTCTTTTCCCCCTCTTGGCCAACTTTCCCTTTCTATCTTTCACCTACCCTAATTTTCTTTAGAACGCCGCTCCACTCCAGAATTCCATTGTAGAACCTACCGAACGCAGCTCCATAGAAATCAAAGACCTCTGTTTAACACCATAGAAATCAAAGAGAGAGGTGGAGAAAGAGAGGTCTTTCGAAAGCGCCATTCACAGTTGTTCTTCGTCGTCGTTGTCGCCTCACCCTCGTCTTCGTCGCCATTCTCTGTGCCCTGGTGGACTCGCAACAGCAGGAAGCTTGGCCATTCGAGACCGTCTGCCACCGTCGACTCCTCGACATCACCGCCGCTTCCCTACATCTCGTCGCACCTCCTCTGTTCGCCACCGGTCTGGCCACGAATTAGGGACCTCGGCTCATGCTTTAGGCCGCATCAAGGCTCAGTCCTTGAGTTCGAGTCACATGAAGCTGCGACTCGCCGCTGACTAGAGGAGATACAACGTGCCGACGTCGCCTCTAGAAGATCAAGGTCGTCGGGATCAATTCGATGAGCGTCGTCGGAATTAAGCCCGAATCGAGGAGCCCCATCTCAGCCGAAAGGTTGTCGATCCTGGTTTTGAAAGGTCGGATACTAATTCTTGCTGTTAAGTGTGGATCGAACCTTGTGAGATATTGCGTTGATTAGTTTTATTGGATCCTTATTTGGCCTTGTAATTTGCTTGTGCTAGTATTTTGTATGTTGGTTTGGAAGTTACGAATCGTTGTGGAAAATTTTGAATTGTTGTTCTATAATCTTGTTGATATGGGTTTGAATGCTCGTACATGTGACTTTTGGCACCTCGTTGTTTAGTTTTCCAAATGGGAAATTGCACTGGTGTGGTCAAAGTATTTATTTGAATTGCTTGGTGAAAGTAGCTTAGTGAAGTTATGATTTAGAAATTCTGTTTTGGCATGGTGTGGAAGTGTAATTCAATTCCTTCCCAATGGTATTGTAATGTCCGTACATGAATGGGTGTGAGAATAAATTATTCTTGAATGATCTTGGATGGTTTGCTTGAGTGAACTAAACTTGTTGGGATTTTGATCTCGTTTGGTTTGTTTCCTTTTAGAACGCGGATAGTAGATAAAGCTTACAATTATGTAGTTGTATGTGATTACTCGGTTGTTTGGTTATCAATTAGGTTTTACAATATTATATGTTGCCCTGGTCGAATGTATGCCGTGTGAGTTGTAACAGATACCTTGGGCTATCACTCGTTAAGGCATTTAAGGATTGGAAATTTTAGTATGTAGGAAAGTCGATGATGATTCTAAAGTTTGTTGCGATTAATTTTGGTTAAAAATATTAGAGTCAATTCGATCGCATTCGTTTGGATATGATGGATTCACTTGAAGTGGTTACTATAGCTATGCTTATCTAGACTCGAAAGTTACTCCTCGCGGTTAGTTGGTTAACCGTGAATATTATGATTCGTAGGTCACTAGTATCGTCACGTTTCTTACTTCATTCGAGGATCGCCTTCGAGTTAAGTCGTTCTCGACTTGCTCGGCTCTATTCTATTCTAGTTAGATTTCATGCCGTGATTGTGAGATTGGTTTTGGGAACTAGTCCCGAATGTATGTTTTCCATGCGAAATGTTTTATTGTATGATGTGATGTGCTTTCCATTTTAAACGTTTTCTCGTAAAAGAAATAGTATCGCTTTCTCTGTGCTGGCAGCGTAACCGGCACGATCATGTGCGACGATTGCCGGTGGCGAAGAGGCGTCTAGCCATGGTCGTGTGTCGGTCGGGCCCCTTTAAAAATAAAAATTGATTGCTTGTTTTTGGCAAGTGCTCCGGTGGAGGCTTGACCAGGGGTTGGAAAGATGACGTATATGGAAAGTGGGAGGGCCTGCCTCTGCACTCGGGGGCAGGGAGTTAGCGCCGTAGATGGGAATGCGGTGGTGGAAGGGAGAATGACATTTCCCAATAGGATTGTGAATGGTTTTGTTGTGTGCGTGTGTGTGATTACTTAGTTGGTTTTCGACCTTGTGAATTCTTGCTACGCTTGATGAATTGTTCGTTCGTTGTATCTCCCTTTATTTGTCGAATATCGAAGTGTTGGTTATTATTACAAATGCTTTACTTTTGTGCTTGTTAGTTGATTATGGTATGTCTCGTTGCCTTTCCTTTCACATATTCTCTAGGTTGTGGAAATGTGTGTTGACCTATTCTGTTATGTTCAATTCACTTGTTAAAAGTTATGTTGTTGGCTAATTGTTGTTCTTCAAACGTTTTACTATTGTCGTGTGTTATCTAGCTTGCCTAGGGTTGTAGCTGACCCCTCGGGGACTTTATTATTTTTTAGTTCCAGGTACTCACACAGGTTCCGTGTTGGAGCCTAGGCCAGATGCTGCAGCGGATCGTTGACGCGTGTCACTAGGTCACTGAGTGGGTTGGGAGTTCGGTTTAGTCTTGTTAGCTGTTTTGGATATTTCACTATGTTGTTTACTTTAGCAGTTTTCTAATGTTGAATGTGATTTGGCTAGACATTTGGGATTCATGCATGACATTATTAAAAATTTGGTTTGTTGAACGACAGTTGGATGTTTTAAAATGGCTTTCTTATCGTGCCCGAATTGCAAGGTCCATGTATTCTAGTTGTCAACAAGTTACGGTAGGACCTGTTAGGGTCAAACTACCACGTAATGTCCCGACGTTAAGTCGGGGTGTTACAATAATATATCAAAGCATATAATACATAGTAAAGTAGTAAAATCCAATGGTTGAGATTAATCCTTATTTTCAGCCTAAAAATTGATGTAGTAAAGAATATTTTAAAAATATTATACATGTCTTATCTAAAAAAACTATCATATCCAAAAATAAAACTAATATATTGATTGATTATTTTGTTTAATATATAAATATAACTAATTTAACAAATCTAATTATATTTCAGCAATCAAAGTGATTTTAAAGAGATGGATGACGTGATTTAATATGGGTCTTTAATTTATATTATATTTTAACCTCCGCTTTAATATATAGACTAGTATGTATTCTCGTACCTTATACGAGTATTTCTTAAATAAATAATTAATAAAAAAATATTTTTAAATATATTTTATATCCGAGAAGAATAGTCATGTAAATGCTTAAATTTAAATTTTTGTTATGATCTGCGTAAAAAAAATAAGCCAATTATCAAATAACTAATCAAGATCTTTTCATATAAGGTAATAAATTATTGGATTATAATAATGATCTTCTTATATATCATATCCAAAAATAAAATAACAATGATCTTCCTATCTATCATATCCAAAAATAAAAGATTATTTAATAATGAATTTTTTTAATCCTATATCACATCCAAAAATATAAAATTATTTTTAAAATAAAAAGGGTGGTGTTGTCCAATCTAAAAGTGACATGTTTCGTTTAATAATTTTTTTAATCTCTATAGGTTATAGTTATGATGATACGATGATTATGATGATATAGATGTGGCAAAATATTAGGGCTTTTAAAGATGAAAATAATTGTTACACATCGTTGTTTCTTCTACCACATATTTTAATGATTATTTAACCTAAAAAAACCGAATAGCAATTTGAATAAAGTCTTGATTTTATTCAAACAAACGTACGATTAAAACTTCCCGTCCAAAGCATGAGAAAGAAAACAAAGATGGATGGCTTCGGTGACGAACACTCGTCGGATCGACTTGGCATCCCGATGTACAAACTGTCTCGTCGGCGGCAATCACCATGCACATGATAACATCTTCTTTTATGACGCCCACAACTCCCCCCCAAACTTCGTAATACGTTAGCGGGTGCTCTCCAAGCGCTCTGATCCAAGACACCGAGAGTTCGCTATAAGATCGGATCGAGGAGAGCACAACGCCTATGCCTACGGAGCAAGAGGGGGTCATCGGCCACACATAATAAGAAGGTGCCATCATGACATGGTCGCGACCACGAGTGAAAGATTTTACGCAGAGAGTACTTTGTAGAATAGAATAGCTTAGTTTCATTGATTCTCTAGAATGCTATTTATAGTTACACGTATAGCTTGGCCTCCAAGCTAGATAGATAAAACCTAGGCATACAAGATAATATATCTAAGCATATAATACATAGTAAAGTAGTAAAATCCAATGGTTGAGATTAATCCTTATTTTCAGCCTAAAAATTGATGTAGTAAAGAATATTTTAAAAATATTATACATGTCTTATCTAAAAAACTATCATATCCAAAAATAAAACTAATATATTGATTGATTATTTTGTTGAATATATAAATATAACTAATTTAACAAATCTAATTATATTTCAACAATCAAAGTGATTTTAAAAAGATGGATGACGTGATTTAATATGGGTCTTTAATTCATATTATATTTTAACCTCCGCTTTAATATATAGACTAGTATGTATTCTCGTACCTTATACGAGTATTTATTAAATAAATAATTAATAAAAAAATATTTTTAAATATATTTTATATCCGAGAAAAATAGTCATGTAAATACTTAAGTTTAAATTTTTTTTATGATCTGCGTAAAAAAAATAAGCCAATTATCATATAACTAATCAAGATCTTTTCATATAAGGTAATAAATTATTGGATTATAATAATGATCTTCCTATATATCATATCCAAAAATAAAATAACAATGATCTTCCTATCTATCATATCCAAAAATAAAAGATTATTTAATAATGATTTTTTTTATCCTATATCACATCCAAAAACATAAAATTATTTTTAAAATAAAAAGGGTGGTGTTGTCCAATCTAAAAGTGCCATGTTTCGTTTAATAATTTTTTTAACCTCTATAGGTTATAGTTATGATGATACGATGATTATGATGATATAGATGTGGCAAAATATTAGGGCTTTTAAAGATGAAAACAATTGTTACACATCGTTGTTTCTTGTGCCATATATTTTAATGATTATTTAACCTAAAAAATCCGAATAGCAATTTGAATAAAGTCTTGATTTTATTCAAACAAACGTACGATTAAAACTTCCCGTCCAAAGCATGAGAAAGAAAACAAAGATGGATGGCTTCGGTGACGAACACTCGTCGGATCGACTTGGCATCCCGATGTACAAACTGTCTCGTCGGCGGCAATCACCATGCACATGATAACATCCTCTTTTATGCCGCCCACAACTCCCCCCAAACTTCGTAATACGTCAGCGGGTGCTCTCCAAGCGCTCCGATCCAAGACACCGAGAGTTCGCTATAAGATCGGATCGAGGAGAGCACAACGCCTATGCCTACGGAGCAAGAGGGGGTCGTCGGCCACACATAATAAGAAGGTGCCATCATGACATGGTCGCGGCCACGAGTGAAAGATTTTACGCAGAGATTACTTTGTAGAATAGAATAGCTTAGTTTCATTGATTCTCTAGAATGCTATTTATAATTACACGTATAGCTTGGCCTCCAAGCTAGATAGAAAAAACCTAGGCATATAAGATAATATATCTAAGCATATAATACATAGTAAAGTAGTAAAATCCAATGGTTGAGATTAATCCTTATTTTCAGCCTAAAAATTGATGTAGTAAAGAATATTTTAAAAATATTATACATGTCTTCTCTAAAAAACTATCATATCCAAAAATAAAACTAATATATTGATTGATTATTTTGTTGAATATATAAATATAACTAATAAAAACAAATCTAATTATATTTCAACAATCAAAGTGATGGATGACGTGATTTAATATGGGTCTTTAATTTATATTATATTTTAACCTTTGCTTTAATATATAGACTAGTATGTATTCCCGTACCTTATACGAGTATTTCTTAAATAAATAATTAATAAAAAAATATTTTTAAATATATTTTATATCCGAGAAAAATTGTCATTTAAATGCTTATTTTTATATTTTTGTTATGATCTGCGTAAAAAAAAATAAGCCAATTATCATATAACTAATCAAGATCTTTTCATATAAGGTAATAAATTATTGGATTATAATAATGATCTTCCTATATATCATATCCAAAAATAAAATAACAATGATCTTCCTATCTATCATATCCAAAAATAAAAGATTATTTAATAATGATTTTTTTTATCCTATATCACATCCAAAAACATAAAATTATTTTTAAAATAAAAAGGGTGGTGTTGTCCAATCTAAAAGTGACATGTTTCGTTTAATAATTTTTTTAACCTCTATAGGTTATAGTTATGATGATACGATGATTATGATCATATAGATGTGGCAAAATATTAGGGCTTTTAAAGATGAAAACAATTGTTACACATCGTTGTTTCTTGTACCATATATTTTAATGATTATTTAACCTAAAAAATCCGAATAGCAATTTGAATAAAGTCTTGATTTTATTCAAACAAACGTACGATTAAAACTTCCCGTCCAAAGCATGAGAAAGAAAACAAAGATGGATGGCTTCGGTGACGAACACTCGTCGGATCGACTTGGCATCCCGATGTACAAACTGTCTCGTCGGCGGCAATCACCATGCACATGATAACATCCTCTTTTATGCCGCCCACAACTCCCCCCCAAACTTCGTAATACGTCAGCGGGTGCTCTCCAAGCGCTCCGATCCAAGACACCGAGAGTTCGCTATAAGATCGGATCGAGGAGAGCACAACGCCTATGCCTACGGAGCAAGAGGGGGTCGTCGGCCACACATAATAAGAAGGTGCCATCATGACATGGTCGCGGCCACGAGTGAAAGATTTTACGCAGAGATTACTTTGTAGAATAGAATAGCTTAGTTTCATTGATTCTCTAGAATGTTATTTATAATTACACGTATAGCTTGGCCTCCAAGCTAGATAGAAAAAACCTAGGCATATAAGATAATATATCTAAGCATATAATACATAGTAAAGTAGTAAAATCCAATGGTTGAGATTAATCCTTATTTTCAGCCTAAAAATTGATGTAGTAAAGAATATTTTAAAAATATTATACATGTCTTCTCTAAAAAACTATCATATCCAAAAATAAAACTAATATATTGATTGATTATTTTGTTGAATATATAAATATAACTAATAAAAACAAATCTAATTATATTTCAACAATCAAAGTGATGGATGACGTGATTTAATATGGGTCTTTAATTTATATTATATTTTAACCTTTGCTTTAATATATAGACTAGTATGTATTCCCGTACCTTATACGAGTATTTCTTAAATAAATAATTAATAAAAAATATTTTTAAATATATTTTATATCCGAGAAAAATTGTCATTTAAATGCTTATTTTTATATTTTTGTTATGATCTGCGTAAAAAAAAATAAGCCAATTATCATATAACTAATCAAGATCTTTTCATATAAGGTAATAAATTATTGGATTATAATAATGATCTTCCTATATATCATATCCAAAAATAAAATAACAATGATCTTCCTATCTATCATATCCAAAAATAAAAGATTATTTAATAATGATTTTTTTTATCCTATATCACATCCAAAAACATAAAATTATTTTTAAAATAAAAAGGGTGGTGTTGTCCAATCTAAAAGTGACATGTTTCGTTTAATAATTTTTTTAACCTCTATAGGTTATAGTTATGATGATACGATGATTATGATCATATAGATGTGGCAAAATATTAGGGCTTTTAAAGATGAAAAAAATTGTTACACATCGTTGTTTCTTGTACCATATATTTTAATGATTATTTAACCTAAAAAATCCGAATAGAAATTTGAATAAAGTCTTGATTTTATTCAAACAAACGTACGATTAAAACTTCCCGTCCAAAGCATGAGAAAGAAAACAAAGATGGATGGCTTCGGTGACGAACACTCGTCGGATCGACTTGGCATCCCGATGTACAAACTGTCTCGTCGGCGGCAATCACCATGCACATGATAACATCTTCTTTTATGCCGCCCACAACTCCCCCCCAAACTTCGTAATACGTTAGCGGGTGCTCTCCAAGCGCTCCGATCCAAGACACCGAGAGTTCGCTATAAGATCGGATCGAGGAGAGCACAACGCCTATGCCTACGGAGCAAGAGGGGGTCGTCGGCCACACGTAATAAGAAGGTGCCATCATGACATGGTCGCGACCACGAGTGAAAGATTTTACGCAGAGAGTACTTTGTAGAATAGAATAGCTTAGTTTCATTGATTCTCTAGAATGCTATTTATAGTTACACGTATAGCTTGGCCTCCAAGCTAGATAGATAAAACCTAGGCATACAAGATAATATATCTAAGCATATAATACATAGTAAAGTAGTAAAATCTAATGGTTGAGATTAATCCTTATTTTTAGCCTAAAAATTGATGTAGTAAAGAATATTTTAAAAATATTATACATGTCTTATCTAAAAAACTATCATATCCAAAAATAAAACTAATATATTGATTGATTATTTTGTTGAATATATAAATATAACTAATTTAACAAATCTAATTATATTTCAACAATCAAAGTGATTTTAAAAAGATGGATGACGTGATTTAATATGGGTCTTTAATTTATATTATATTTTAACCTCCGCTTTATTATATAGACTAGTATGTATTCCCTTACCTTATACGAGTATTTCTTAAATAAATAATTAATAAAAAAATATTTTTAAAAATATTTTATATCCGAGAAAAATAGTCATGTAAATGCTTAAATTTAATTTTTTGTTATGATCTGCGTAAAAAAAAAGCCAATTATCATATAACTAATCAAGATCTTTTCATATAAGGTAATAAATTATTGGATTATAATAATGATCTTCCTATATATCATATCCAAAAATAAAATAACAATGATCTTCCTATCTATCATATCCAAAAATAAAAGATTATTTAATAATGATTTTTTTTTATCCTATATCACATCCAAAAACATAAAATTATTTTTAAAATAAAAAGGGTGGTGTTGTCCCATCTACATGGTTCGTTTAATAATTTTTTTAATCTCTATAGGTTATAGTTATGATGATACGATGATTATGATGATATAGATGTGGCAAAATATTAGGGCTTTTAAAGATGAAAATAATTGTTACACATCGTTGTTTCTTCTACCACATATTTTAATGATTATTTAACCTAAAAAATCCGAATAGCAATTTGAATAAAGTCTTGATTTTATTCAAACAAACGTACGATTAAAACTTCCCGTCCAAAGCATGAGAAAGAAAACAAAGATGGATGGCTTCGGTGACGAACACTCGTCGGATCGACTTGGCATCCCGATGTACAAACTGTCTCGTCGGCGGCAATCACCATGCACATGATAACATCTTCTTTTATGCCGTCCACAACTCCCCCCAAACTTCGTAATACGTTAGCGGGTGCTCTCCAAGCGCTCCGATCCAAGACACCGAGAGTTCGCTATAAGATCGGATCGAGGAGAGCACAACGCCTATGCCTACGGAGCAAGAGGGGGTCGTCGGCCACACATAATAAGAAGGTGCCATCATGACATGGTCGCGACCACGAGTGAAAGATTTTACGCAGAGAGTACTTTGTAGAATAGAATAGCTTAGTTTCATTGATTCTCTAGAATGCTATTTATAGTTACACGTATAGCTTGGCCTCCAAGCTAGATAGATAAAACCTAGGCATACAAGATAATATATCTAAGCATATAATACATAGTAAAGTAGTAAAATCTAATGGTTGAGATTAATCCTTATTTTTAGACTAAAAATTGATGTAGTAAAGAATATTTTAAAAATATTATACATGTCATATCCAAAAAAAACTATCATATCCAAAAATAAAACTAATATATTGATTGATTATTTTGTTTAATATATAAATATAACTAATTTAACAAATCAGAGTGATTTTAAAAAGATGGATGACGTGATTTAATATGGGTCTTTAATTTATATTATATTTTAACCTCCGCTTTAATATATAGACTAGTATGTATTCCCGTACCTTATACGAGTATTTCTTAAATAAATAATTAATAAAAAAATATTTTTAAATATATTTTATATCCGAGAAAAATTGTCATTTAAATGCTTATTTTTATATTTTTGTTATGATCTGCGTAAAAAAAAATAAGCCAATTATCATATAACTAATCAAGATCTTTTCATATAAGGTAATAAATTATTGGATTATAATAATGATCTTCCTATATATCATATCCAAAAATAAAATAACAATGATCTTCCTATCTATCATATCCAAAAATAAAAGATTATTTAATAATGATTTTTTTTATCCTATATCACATCCAAAAACATAAAATTATTTTTAAAATAAAAAGGGTGGTGTTGTCCAATCTAAAAGTGACATGTTTCGTTTAATAATTTTTTTAACCTCTATAGGTTATAGTTATGATGATACGATGATTATGATCATATAGATGTGGCAAAATATTAGGGCTTTTAAAGATGAAAACAATTGTTACACATCGTTGTTTCTTGTACCATATATTTTAATGATTATTTAACCTAAAAAATCCGAATAGCAATTTGAATAAAGTCTTGATTTTATTCAAACAAACGTACGATTAAAACTTCCCGTCCAAAGCATGAGAAAGAAAACAAAGATGGATGGCTTCGGTGACGAACACTCGTCGGATCGACTTGGCATCCCGATGTACAAACTGTCTCGTCGGCGGCAATCACCATGCACATGATAACATCCTCTTTTATGCCGCCCACAACTCCCCCCCAAACTTCGTAATACGTCAGCGGGTGCTCTCCAAGCGCTCCGATCCAAGACACCGAGAGTTCGCTATAAGATCGGATCGAGGAGAGCACAACGCCTATGCCTACGGAGCAAGAGGGGGTCGTCGGCCACACATAATAAGAAGGTGCCATCATGACATGGTCGCGGCCACGAGTGAAAGATTTTACGCAGAGATTACTTTGTAGAATAGAATAGCTTAGTTTCATTGATTCTCTAGAATGTTATTTATAATTACACGTATAGCTTGGCCTCCAAGCTAGATAGAAAAAACCTAGGCATATAAGATAATATATCTAAGCATATAATACATAGTAAAGTAGTAAAATCCAATGGTTGAGATTAATCCTTATTTTCAGCCTAAAAATTGATGTAGTAAAGAATATTTTAAAAATATTATACATGTCTTCTCTAAAAAACTATCATATCCAAAAATAAAACTAATATATTGATTGATTATTTTGTTGAATATATAAATATAACTAATAAAAACAAATCTAATTATATTTCAACAATCAAAGTGATGGATGACGTGATTTAATATGGGTCTTTAATTTATATTATATTTTAACCTTTGCTTTAATATATAGACTAGTATGTATTCCCGTACCTTATACGAGTATTTCTTAAATAAATAATTAATAAAAAATATTTTTAAATATATTTTATATCCGAGAAAAATTGTCATTTAAATGCTTATTTTTATATTTTTGTTATGATCTGCGTAAAAAAAAATAAGCCAATTATCATATAACTAATCAAGATCTTTTCATATAAGGTAATAAATTATTGGATTATAATAATGATCTTCCTATATATAATATCCAAAAATAAAATAACAATGATCTTCCTATCTATCATATCCAAAAATAAAAGTTTATTTAATAATGATTTTTTTTATCCTATATCACATCCAAAAATACAAAATTATTTTTAAAATAAAAAGGGTGGTGTTGTCCAATCTAAAAGTGACATGTTTCGTTTAATAATTTTTTTAATCTCTATAGCTTATAGTTATGATGATACGATGATTATGATGATATAGATGTGGCAAAATATTAGGGCTTTTAAAGATGAAAACAATTGTTACTCATCGTTGTTTCTTCTACCATATATTTTAATGATTATTTAACCTACAAAATCCGAATAGAAATTTGAATAAAGTCTTGATTTTATTCAAACAAACGTACGATTAAAACTTCCCGTCCAAAGCATGAGAAAGAAAACAAAGATGGATGGCTTCGGTGACGAACAATCGTCGGATCGACTTGGCATCCCGATGTACAAACTGTCTCGTCGGCGGCAATCACCATGCACATGATAACATCTTCTTTTATGCCGCCCACAACTCCCCCCAAACTTCGTAATACGTTAGCGGGTGCTCTCCAAGCGCTCCGATCCAAGACACCGAGAGTTCGCTATAAGATCGGATCGAGGAGAGCACAACGCCTATGCCTACGGAGCAAGAGGGGGTCGTCGGCCACACATAATAAGAAGGTGCCATCATGACATGGTCGCGACCACGAGTGAAAGATTTTACGCAGAGAGTACTTTGTAGAATAGAATAGCTTAGTTTCATTGATTCTCTAGAATGCTATTTATAGTTACACGTATAGCTTGGCCTCCAAGCTAGATAGATAAAACCTAGGCATACCAGATAATATATCTAAGCATATAATACATAGTAAAGTAGTAAAATCTAATGTTGAGATTAATCCTCATTTTCAGCCTAAAAATTGATGTAGTAAAGAATATTTTTAAAATATTATACATGTCTTATCTAAAAAACTATCATATCCAAAAATAAAACTAATATATTGATTGATTATTTTGTTGAATATATAAATATAACTAATTTAACAAATCTAATTATATTTCAACAATCAAAGTGATTTTAAAAAGATGGATGACGTGATTTAATATGGGTCTTTAATTTATATTATATTTTAACCTCCGTTTTATTATATAGACTAGTATGTATTCACTTACCTTATACGAGTATTTCTTAAATAAATAATGAATAAAAAAATATTTTTAAATATATTTTATATCCGAGAAAAATAGTCATGTAAATGCTTAAATTTAATTTTTTGTTATGATCTGCGTAAAAAAAAAGCCAATTATCATATAACTAATCAAGATCTTTTCATATAAGGTAATAAATTATTGGATTATAATAATGATCTTCCTATATATCATATCCAAAAATAAAATAACAATGATCTTCCTATCTATCATATCCAAAAATTAAAGATTATTTAATAATGATTTTTTTTATCCTATATCACATCCAAAAACATAAAATTATTTTTAAAATAAAAAGGGTGGTGTTGTCCAATCTAAAAGTGACATGTTTCGTTTAATAATTTTTTTAATCTCTATAGGTTATAGTTATGATGATACGATGATTATGATGATATAGATGTGGCAAAATATTAGGGCTTTTAAAGATGAAAATAATTGTTACACATCGTTGTTTCTTCTATCACATATTTTAATGATTATTTAACCTAAAAAATCCGAATAGCAATTTGAATAAAGTCTTGATTTTATTCAAACAAACGTACGATTAAAACTTCCCGTCCAAAGCATGAGAAAGAAAACAAAGATGGATGGCTTCGGTGACGAACACTCGTCGGATCGACTTGGAATCCCGATGTACAAACTGTCTCGTCGGCGGCAATCACCATGCACATGATAACATCTTCTTTTATGCCGCCCACAACTCCCCCCCAAACTTCGTAATACGTTAGCGGGTGCTCTCCAAGCGCTCCGATCCAAGACACCGAGAGTTCGCTATAAGATCGGATCGAGGAGAGCACAACGCCTATGCCTACGGAGCAAGAGGGGGTCGTCGGCCACACGTAATAAGAAGGTGCCATCATGACATGGTCGCGACCACGAGTGAAAGATTTTACGCAGAGAGTACTTTGTAGAATAGAATAGCTTAGTTTCATTGATTCTCTAGAATGCTATTTATAGTTACACGTATAGCTTGGCCTCCAAGCTAGATAGATAAAACCTAGGCATACAAGATAATATATCTAAGCATATAATACATAGTAAAGTAGTAAAATCTAATGGTTGAGATTAATCCTTATTTTTAGCCTAAAAATTGATGTAGTAAAGAATATTTTAAACATATTATACATGTCTTATCTAAAAAACTATCATATCCAAAAATAAAACTAATATATTGATTGATTATTTTGTTGAATATATAAATATAACTAATTTAACAAATCTAATTATATTTCAACAATCAAAGTGATTTTAAAAAGATGGATGACGTGATTTAATATGGGTCTTTAATTTATATTATATTTTAACCTCCGCTTTATTATATAGACTAGTATGTATTCCCTTACCTTATACGAGTATTTCTTAAATAAATAATTAATAAAAAAATATTTTTAAATATATTTTATATCCGAGAAAAATAGTCATGTAAAAGCTTAAATTTAATTTTTTGTTATGATCTGCGTAAAAAAAAAGCCAATTATCATATAACTAATCAAGATCTTTTCATATAAGGTAATAAATTATTGGATTATAATAATGATCTTCCTATATATCATATCCAAAAATAAAATAACAATGATCTTCCTATCTATCATATCCAAAAATAAAAGATTATTTAATAATGATTTTTTTTTATCCTATATCACATCCAAAAACATAAAATTATTTTTAAAATAAAAAGGGTGGTGTTGTCCAATCTAAAAGTGACATGTTTCGTTTAATAATTTTTTTAATCTCTATATGTTATAGTTATGATGATACGATGATTATGATGATATAGATGTGGCAAGATATTAGGGCTTTTAAAGATGAAAATAATTGTTACACATCGTTGTTTCTTCTACCACATATTTTAATGATTATTTAACCTAAAAAATCCGAATAGCAATTTGAATAAAGTCATGATTTTATTCAAACAAACGTACGATTAAAACTTCCCGTCCAAAGCATGAGAAAGAAAACAAAGATGGATGGCTTCGGTGACGAACACTCGTCGGATCGACTTGGCATCCCGATGTACAAACTGTCTCGTCGGCGGCAATCACCATGCACATGATAACATCTTCTTTTATGCCGCCCACAACTCCCCCCCAAACTTCGTAATACGTTAGCGGGTGCTCTCCAAGCGCTCCGATCCAAGACACCGAGAGTTCGCTATAAGATCGGATCGAGGAGAGCACAACGCCTATGCCTACGGAGCAAGAGGGGGTCGTCGGCCACACGTAATAAGAAGGTGCCATCATGACATGGTCGCGACCACGAGTGAAAGATTTTACGCAGAGAGTACTTTGTAGAATAGAATAGCTTAGTTTCATTGATTCTCTAGAATGCTATTTATAGTTACACGTATAGCTTGGCCTCCAAGCTAGATAGATAAAACCTAGGCATACAAGATAATATATCTAAGCATATAATACATAGTAAAGTAGTAAAATCTAATGGTTGAGATTAATCCTTATTTTTAGCCTAAAAATTGATGTAGTAAAGAATATTTTAAAAATATTATACATGTCTTATCTAAAAAACTATCATATCCAAAAATAAAACTAATATATTGATTGATTATTTTGTTGAATATATAAATATAACTAATTTAACAAATCTAATTATATTTCAACAATCAAAGTGATTTTAAAAAGATGGATGACGTGATTTAATATGGGTCTTTAATTTATATTATATTTTAACCTCCGCTTTATTATATAGACTAGTATGTATTCCCTTACCTTATACGAGTATTTCTTAAATAAATAATTAATAAAAAAATATTTTTAAATATATTTTATATCCGAGAAAAATAGTCATGTAAATGCTTAAATTTAATTTTTTGTTATGATCTGCGTAAAAAAAAGCCAATTATCATATAACTAATCAAGATCTTTTCATATAAGGTAATAAATTATTGGATTATAATAATGATCTTCCTATATATCATATCCAAAAATAAAATAACAATGATCTTCCTATCTATCATATCCAAAAATAAAAGATTATTTAATAATGATTTTTTTTTTATCCTATATCACATCCAAAACATAAAATTATTTTTAAAATAAAAAGGGTGGTGTTGTCCAATCTAAAAGTGACATGTTTCGTTTAATAATTATTTTAATCTCTATAGGTTATAGTTATGATGATACGATGATTATGATGATATAGATGTGGCAAGATATTAGGGCTTTTAAAGATGAAAATAATTGTTACACATCGTTGTTTCTTCTACCACATATTTTAATGATTATTTAACCTAAAAAATCCGAATAGCAATTTGAATAAAGTCTTGATTTTATTCAAACAAACGTACGATTAAAACTTCCCGTCCAAAGCATGAGAAAGAAAACAAAGATGGATGGCTGCGGTGACGAACAATCGTCGGATCGACTTGGCATCCCGATGTACAAACTGTCTCGTCGGCGGCAATCACCATGCACATGATAACATCTTCTTTTATGCCGCCCACAACTCCCCCCCAAACTTCGTAATACGTTAGCGGGTGCTCTCCAAGCGCTCCGATCCAAGACACCGAGAGTTCGCTATAAGATCGGATCGAGGAGAGCACAACGCCTATGCCTACGGAGCAAGAGGGGGTCGTCGGCCACACATAATAAGAAGGTGCCATCATGACATGGTCGCGACCATGAGTGAAAGATTTTACGCAGAGAGTACTTTGTAGAATAGAATAGCTTAGTTTCATTGATTCTCTAGAATGCTATTTATAGTTACACGTATAGCTTGGCCTCCAAGCTAGATAGATAAAACCTAGGCATACAAGATAATATATCTAAGCATATAATACATAGTAAAGTAGTAAAATCTAATGGTTGAGATTAATCCTTATTTTTAGCCTAAAAATTGATGTAGTAAAGAATATTTTAAAAATATTATACATGTCTTATCTAAAAAACTATCATATCCAAAAATAAAACTAATATATTGATTGATTATTTTGTTGAATATATAAATATAACTAATTTAACAAATCTAATTATATTTCAACAATCAAAGTGATTTTAAAAAGATGGATGACGTGATTTAATATGGGTCTTTAATTTATATTATATTTTAACCTCCGCTTTATTATATAGACTAGTATGTATTCCCTTACCTTATACGAGTATTTCTTAAATAAATAATTAATAAAAAAATATTTTTAAAAATATTTTATATCCGAGAAAAATAGTCATGTAAATGCTTAAATTTAATTTTTTGTTATGATCTGCGTAAAAAAAAAGCCAATTATCATATAACTAATCAAGATCTTTTCATATAAGGTAATAAATTATTGGATTATAATAATGATCTTCCTATATATCATATCCAAAAATAAAATAACAATGATCTTCCTATCTATCATATCCAAAAATAAAAGATTATTTAATAATGATTTTTTTTTTATCCTATATCACATCCAAAAACATAAAATTATTTTTAAAATAAAAAGGGTGGTGTTGTCCCATCTACATGTTTCGTTTAATAATTTTTTTAATCTCTATAGGTTATAGTTATGATGATACGATGATTATGATGATATAGATGTGGCAAAATATTAGGGCTTTTAAAGATGAAAATAATTGTTACACATCGTTGTTTCTTCTACCACATATTTTAATGATTATTTAACCTAAAAAATCCGAATAGCAATTTGAATAAAGTCTTGATTTTATTCAAACAAACGTACGATTAAAACTTCCCGTCCAAAGCATGAGAAAGAAAACAAAGATGGATGGCTTCGGTGACGAACACTCGTCGGATCGACTTGGCATCCCGATGTACAAACTGTCTCGTCGGCGGCAATCACCATGCACATGATAACATCTTCTTTTATGCCGTCCACAACTCCCCCCAAACTTCGTAAAACGTTAGCGGGTGCTCTCCAAGCGCTCCGATCCAAGACACCGAGAGTTCGCTATAAGATCGGATCGAGGAGAGCACAACGCCTATGCCTACGGAGCAAGAGGGGGTCGTCGGCCACACATAATAAGAAGGTGCCATCATGACATGGTCGCGACCACGAGTGAAAGATTTTACGCAGAGAGTACTTTGTAGAATAGAATAGCTTAGTTTCATTGATTCTCTAGAATGCTATTTATAGTTACACGTATAGCTTGGCCTCCAAGCTAGATAGATAAAACCTAGGCATACAAGATAATATATCTAAGCATATAATACATAGTAAAGTAGTAAAATCTAATGGTTGAGATTAATCCTTATTTTTAGCCTAAAAATTGATGTAGTAAAGAATATTTTAAAAATATTATACATGTCTTATCTAAAAAACTATCATATCCAAAAATAAAACTAATATATTGATTGATTATTTTGTTGAATATATAAATATAACTAATTTAACAAATCTAATTATATTTCAACAATCAAAGTGATTTTAAAAAGATGGATGACGTGATTTAATATGGGTCTTTAATTTATATTATATTTTAACCTCCGCTTTATTATATAGACTAGTATGTATTCCCTTACCTTATACGAGTATTTCTTAAATAAATAATTAATAAAAAAATATTTTTAAATATATTTTATATCCGAGAAAAATAGTCATGTAAAAGCTTAAATTTAATTTTTTGTTATGATCTGCGTAAAAAAAAAGCCAATTATCATATAACTAATCAAGATCTTTTCATATAAGGTAATAAATTATTGGATTATAATAATGATCTTCCTATATATCATATCCAAAAATAAAATAACAATGATCTTCCTATCTATCATATCCAAAAATAAAAGATTATTTAATAATGATTTTTTTTTATCCTATATCACATCCAAAAACATAAAATTATTTTTAAAATAAAAAGGGTGGTGTTGTCCAATCTAAAAGTGCCATGTTTCGTTTAATAATTTTTTTAACCTCTATAGGTTATAGTTATGATGATACGATGATTATGATCATATAGATGTGGCAAAATATTAGGGCTTTTAAAGATGAAAACAATTGTTACACATCGTTGTTTCTTGTGCCATATATTTTAATGATTATTTAACCTAAAAAATCCGAATAGCAATTTGAATAAAGTCTTGATTTTATTCAAACAAACGTACGATTAAAACTTCCCGTCCAAAGCATGAGAAAGAAAACAAAGATGGATGGCTTCGGTGACGAACACTCGTCGGATCGACTTGGCATCCCGATGTACAAACTGTCTCGTCGGCGGCAATCACCATGCACATGATAACATCCTCTTTTATGCCGCCCACAACTCCCCCCCAAACTTCGTAATACGTCAGCGGGTGCTCTCCAAGCGCTCCGATCCAAGACACCGAGAGTTCGCTATAAGATCGGATCGAGGAGAGCACAACGCCTATGCCTACGGAGCAAGAGGGGGTCGTCGGCCACACATAATAAGAAGGTGCCATCATGACATGGTCGCGGCCACGAGTGAAAGATTTTACGCAGAGATTACTTTGTAGAATAGAATAGCTTAGTTTCATTGATTCTCTAGAATGCTATTTATAATTACACGTATAGCTTGGCCTCCAAGCTAGATAGAAAAAACCTAGGCATATAAGATAATATATCTAAGCATATAATACATAGTAAAGTAGTAAAATCCAATGGTTGAGATTAATCCTTATTTTCAGCCTAAAAATTGATGTAGTAAAGAATATTTTAAAAATATTATACATGTCTTCTCTAAAAAACTATCATATCCAAAAATAAAACTAATATATTGATTGATTATTTTGTTGAATATATAAATATAACTAATAAAAACAAATCTAATTATATTTCAACAATCAAAGTGATGGATGACGTGATTTAATATGGGTCTTTAATTTATATTATATTTTAACCTTTGCTTTAATATATAGACTAGTATGTATTCCCGTACCTTATACGAGTATTTCTTAAATAAATAATTAATAAAAAAATATTTTTAAATATATTTTATATCCGAGAAAAATTGTCATTTAAATGCTTATTTTTATATTTTTGTTATGATCTGCGTAAAAAAAAATAAGCCAATTATCATATAACTAACCAAGATCTTTTCATATAAGGTAATAAATTATTGGATTATAATAATGATCTTCCTATATATCATATCCAAAAATAAAATAACAATGATCTTCCTATCTATCATATCCAAAAATAAAAGATTATTTAATAATGATTTTTTTTATCCTATATCACATCCAAAAACATAAAATTATTTTTAAAATAAAAAGGGTGGTGTTGTCCAATCTAAAAGTGACATGTTTCGTTTAATAATTTTTTTAACCTCTATAGGTTATAGTTATGATGATACGATGATTATGATCATATAGATGTGGCAAAATATTAGGGCTTTTAAAGATGAAAACAATTGTTACACATCGTTGTTTCTTGTACCATATATTTTAATGATTATTTAACCTAAAAAATCCGAATAGCAATTTGAATAAAGTCTTGATTTTATTCAAACAAACGTACGATTAAAACTTCCCGTCCAAAGCATGAGAAAGAAAACAAAGATGGATGGCTTCGGTGACGAACACTCGTCGGATCGACTTGGCATCCCGATGTACAAACTGTCTCGTCGGCGGCAATCACCATGCACATGATAACATCCTCTTTTATGCCGCCCACAACTCCCCCCCAAACTTCGTAATACGTCAGCGGGTGCTCTCCAAGCGCTCCGATCCAAGACACCGAGAGTTCGCTATAAGATCGGATCGAGGAGAGCACAACGCCTATGCCTACGGAGCAAGAGGGGGTCGTCGGCCACACATAATAAGAAGGTGCCATCATGACATGGTCGCGGCCACGAGTGAAAGATTTTACGCAGAGATTACTTTGTAGAATAGAATAGCTTAGTTTCATTGATTCTCTAGAATGCTTTTTATAATTACACGTATAGCTTGGCCTCCAAGCTAGATAGAAAAAACCTAGGCATATAAGATAATATATCTAAGCATATAATACATAGTAAAGTAGTAAAATCCAATGGTTGAGATTAATCCTTATTTTCAGCCTAAAAATTGATGTAGTAAAGAATATTTTAAAAATATTATACATGTCTTCTCTAAAAAACTATCATATCCAAAAATAAAACTAATATATTGATTGATTATTTTGTTGAATATATAAATATAACTAATAAAAACAAATCTAATTATATTTCAACAATCAAAGTGATGGATGACGTGATTTAATATGGGTCTTTAATTTATATTATATTTTAACCTTTGCTTTAATATATAGACTAATATGTATTCCCGTACCTTATACGAGTATTTCTTAAATAAATAATTAATAAAAAAATATTTTTAAATATATTTTATATCCGAGAAAAATTGTCATTTAAATGCTTATTTTTATATTTTTGTTATGATCTGCGTAAAAAAAAAGCCAATTATCATATAACTAATCAAGATCTTTTCATATAAGGTAATAAATTATTGGATTATAATAATGATCTTCCTATATATCATATCCAAAAATAAAATAACAATGATCTTCCTATCTATCATATCCAAAAATAAAAGATTATTTAATAATGATTTTTTTTATCCTATATCACATCCAAAAACATAAAATTATTTTTAAAATAAAAAGGGTGGTGTTGTCCAATCTAAAAGTGACATGTTTCGTTTAATAATTTTTTTAATCTCTATAGGTTATAGTTATGATGATACGATGATTATGATGATATAGATGTGGCAAAATATTAGGGCTTTTAAAGATGAAAATAATTGTTACTACATATTTTAATGATTATTTAACCTAAAAAATCCGAATAGCAATTTGAATAAAGTCTTGATTTTATTCAAACAAACGTACGATTAAAACTTCCCGTCCAAAGCATGAGAAAGAAAACAAAGATGGATGGCTTCGGTGACGAACACTCGTCGGATCGACTTGGCATCCCGATGTACAAACTGTCTCGTCGGCGGCAATCACCATGCACATGATAACATCTTCTTTTATGCCGCCCACAACTCCCCCCAAACTTCGTAACACGTTAGCGGGTGCTCTCCAAGCGCTCCGATCCAAGACACCGAGAGTTCGCTATAAGATCGGATCGAGGAGAGCACAACGCCTATGCCTACGGAGCAAGAGGGGGTCGTCGGCCACACATAATAAGAAGGTGCCATCATGACATGGTCGCGACCACGAGTGAAAGATTTTACGCAGAGAGTACTTTGTAGAATAGAATAGCTTAGTTTCATTGATTCTCTAGAATGCTATTTATAGTTACACGTATAGCTTGGCCTCCAAGCTAGATAGATAAAACCTAGGCATACAAGATAATATATCTAAGCATATAATACATAGTAAAGTAGTAAAATCTAATGTTGAGATTAATCCTCATTTTCAGCCTAAAAATTGATGTAGTAAAGAATATTTTTAAAATATTATACATGTCTTATCTAAAAAACTATCATATCCAAAAATAAAACTAATATATTGATTGATTATTTTGTTGAATATATAAATATAACTAATTTAACAAATCTAATTATATTTCAACAATCAAAGTGATTTTAAAAAGATGGATGACGTGATTTAATATGGGTCTTTAATTTATATTATATTTTAACCTCCGCTTTATTATATAGACTAGTATGTATTCCCTTACCTTATACGAGTATTTCTTAAATAAATAATTAATAAAAAAATATTTTTAAATATATTTTATATCCGAGAAAAATAGTCATGTAAATGCTTAAATTTAAATTTTTGTTATGATCTGCGTAAAAAAAAAAGCCAATTATCATATAACTAATCAAGATCTTTTCATATAAGGTAATAAATTATTGGATTATAATAATGATCTTCCTTTATATCATATCCAAAAATAAAACAACAATGATCTTCCTATCTATCATATCCAAAAATAAAAGATTATTTAATAATGATTTTATTATTATCCTATATCACATCCAAAAATATAAAATTATTTTTAAAATAAAAAGGGTGGTGTTGTCCAATCTAAAAGTGACATGTTTCGTTTAATAATTTTTTTAATCTCTATAGGTTATAGTTATGATGATACGATGATTATGATGATATAGATGTGGCAAAATATTAGGGCTTTTAAAGATGAAAACAATTGTTACTCATCCTTGTTTCTTCTACCATATATTTTAATGATTATTTAACCTAAAAAATCCGAATAGCAATTTGAATAAAGTCTTGATTTTATTCAAACAAACGTACGATTAAAACTTCCCGTCCAAAGCATGAGAAAGAAAACAAAGATGGATGGCTTCGGTGACGAACACTCGTCGGATCGACTTGGCATCCCGATGTACAAACTGTCTCGTCGGCGGCAATCACCATGCACATGATAACATCTTCTTTTATGCCGCCCACAACTCCCCCCCAAACTTCGTAATACGTTAGCGGGTGCTCTCCAAGCGCTCCGATCCAAGACACCGAGAGTTCGCTATAAGATCGGATCGAGGAGAGCACAACGCCTATGCCTACGGAGCAAGAGGGGGTCGTCGGCCACACATAATAAGAAGGTGCCATCATGACATGGTCGCGACCACGAGTGAAAGATTTTACGCAGAGAGTACTTTGTAGAATAGAATAGCTTAGTTTCATTGATTCTCTAGAATGCTATTTATAGTTACACGTATAGCTTGGCCTCCAAGCTAGATAGATAAAACCTAGGCATACAAGATAATATATCTAAGCATATAATACATAGTAAAGTAGTAAAATCCAATGGTTGAGATTAATCCTCATTTTCAGCCTAAAAATTGATGTAGTAAAGAATATTTTTAAAATATTATACATGTCTTATCTAAAAAAACTATCATATCCAAAAATAAAACTAATATATTGATTGATTATTTTGTTTAATATATAAATATTACTAATTTAACAAATCTAATTATATTTCAACAAATCAAAGTGATTTTAAAAAGATGGATAACGTGACTTAATATGGGTCTTTGGATTATAATAATGATCTTCCTATCTATCATATCCAAAAATAAAATAACAATGATCTTCCTATCTATCATATCCAAAAATAAAATAACAATGATCTTCCTATCTATCATATCCAAAAATAAAAGGTTATTTAATAATGAATTTTGTTATCCTATATCACATCCAAAAATATAAAATTATTTTTAAAATAAAAAGGGTGGTGTTGTCCAATCTAAAAGTGACATATTTCGTTTAACAATTTTTTTAATCTCTTTAGGTTATAGTTATAATGATATGATTATGATGATCGATATAGATGTTGCAAAATATTAGGGCTTTTATATCTTATGTGCTTAGATATATTATCTTGTATATATATATGACTAGGGTTTTATTTATCTTGGAGGCCAAGTTATACTTGTAACTATAAATAACATTCTAAAGAATCAATGAAATTAAGCTATTCTATTTTACAAATTATTCTATGCGCAAAATCTTTCACTCATGTCATGACGGCACCTTCCACCGCCGATCCCCTCTTGCTCCGTAGGCATAGGCTATGTGTTCTCCTCGATCCGATCCTATAGCGAACTCTCGGTGGATCGGAGCGCTTGGAGAGCACCGCTGACGTATTTATGGAGTGTGGGAGGGAGGTGGTGCGCGGCACAAAAGAAGATGTTATCATGTGCATGTTGATCGCCGCCAACGAGGCAGTCTTTCGATCGGAGTGTTCGTCGTCGAAGCTTTGTTCGTGATCGGGATGAGTAACAAGTGTTTTTGATTTGTTGTTCCATCTTTGAAACTGTTTTCAAAGGATTTGTATGGTTTTTTTAGAGGGTTTTTTCATTTCATTTACGTACTTGATTGTTTTACTTTGTTGAAATCGTTGATTGTTTTTGTTATAATTTGTTGAAATTGTTATAGACTTATAGGACGGTTATTGGATGAAATATTATCAATTTGATCCCTTGTGTGGATATCAAATCTATTACCATCAAATTTAGAAACTATTTTATACAAAAATTAAAATGGGCAAGCCTAGTAAAGAAATTAAAGTCAATAAAAAAATATTAGATGTGCAATGACACTTGAAATAGGCTTATACAAAAAGTCAAAAACCATAAGAACTCGTACATCTAGTCAAGTAGTAAAGTTCTTAGGATAATATTAAAAGATTTCCAATTCGACTTTTATAAACACTACACTTTAGAGAAAGAGTTGATGCTCAACTATTTATGGCTACACAATAATAACTCATAATTTCTATATATTGGATTTTTCCATTTGAATTTGCTTGGATTCAACCTGCTTGGACTTGCTTTAAGTAAATTGATGAGTTAATTTATCTTTTATTTTTTAAAAGTTATTTATTTTTTGTATATCGTTTTAGAGTTTTAGGCCTCGTTTGGTACGATTCCATGGAAATTAGGAATAAGAATCAGGAATGGTTGATTCCAATATAATGTTTGGATTACCAAAATCTGAAATCGATTTCATTCCCTGTAATGGCTTATTATCATATGTCTAAATAGTTGGGTCAATCTTGTAATTTTGACAAAAATCAGGGAAACGGTGTAATAGTCTGTAATTGTACAGCTGAGAGCTTAAAGCTGGCTGGGAGTTTGTTTTGAGATTCATTCACGATCAATAACAGAATTCTTCTCAACCTTTCTCTTCATCCTTATTCCTTCCCTTCTCAACTCTTTTCCCTAAAAACTCTTCAATTCAGATCAATTGACATCTGAATATATCCTGAACGTGATAAATTGGTATCAGAGCATCCGATACCTTGGCCATGGCGGATGGTACGAGGATGAAGACGCTGGAAGAAGGCCAGCGGAAAACCGATTTACAAATATCCAAGATGGTGGACGCAATTGAGGAGGCGGACCAGAGATTGGATGTCCAGAAAGCAAGAACTGATGAGCAGGTGGCGCGAATGGAGAATTCGCTTGAAGAATTGAAGAACGCACAGAAGCTGTCAGAATTGCAAATGAAGAACCTATCAGAGATGATGAGCAACATGCATCGGGATATGGCGATTCTTTGCAAGACAATTGAAGGAGGAAACCGATCGAGTAGCAGGACGCAATCGGATCAGAGAATTAATGTTAGTGAGAACGCTGATCCAAATCGTTATCAAGATCGGAGATCTCCAATCGAAGAGGTCAATCGAGAGGGAGACAGAAGCATGTCGCTAGGCTCGGGAACTCGAGGTAATCAACGATTCCCTAAACTTGAATTTCCGGTTTTTGATGGGGTTAATCCTAGGAGTTGGATTCGAAAAGCTGAGAAGTATTTCAAGATATTCGGGGTTATTGAATCAGAAAAGATAGAGGTAGCGACTATGTATATGAATGGGAAAGCGGATAACTGGGCACAAGGGTTTTTGATGCAGAATTATTCAGTTTCTTGGAAAGAATTTGGAGATGCGGTCTGTATACGGTTTGGGGAGAGACAGGGAGTAGAAATTGTTGAGGAATTTAATAAGCTGACACAGGTAGAGGATGTAGAGCAGTATACTGAAAAATTTGAGGAATTGAGGGCTGGTATGCTATCTTTCAATCCAAGTTTGTCGGAGGCTTATTTTGTAACCAGCTATATCATTGGACTTAAAGATGAGATTAAGAATCTGGTGAAGCTCAGCAGACCAGTAACATTAGCAATGGCGTACGAGCAAGCCCAGTTACACTATGGGGTTGTGCAAGCCATTGTTAAGCTCAGTAGAAACCAGTGGAAGCCTTCCCTAAACCATTCTTACACCAACAAATCCACCTCATATCCAAATAAACCTACCTATAAATCTAACCCTTTGACACCACCATCTGAGCAACAAAATTCCAATTTTTTTCAGCCAAAATATCCTAGCCCAACCAATAATTTCCACCCAACGACCAGTGAACCAAAAAAAAACCCCGGATTATGCTATAAATGTGGTGACAAGTATTTTGTTGGTCACAAATGTAAGCTTCAGACTCTCCATAGCTTGATGACAGAAGAATCAGATGAGGTACAGAATGCTGAATGTGGAGAATTGAGCTATGACTCCGGGGAAGGAGAAGTAGAGGAGTCAGAGGGTAAAGAGATATATGTACATACCCTGACAGGTAGCAACCCATTGAATACTATTAAGATTCAAGGGTGGGTTAAAAGTAAATCCATAGTCATTCTAGTGGATAGCGGCAGTACCCACAGTTTCTTGGACCCTAGGGTTGCTAAAGACGCAAGATGTGATGTACAAGAGGCTAATGTAATGACAGTGGCAGTAGCAAATGGACACAAGTTGTTTAGTTGTCAAGAATGTAAGGATTTTGAGTGGAAAATGCAAAATCATGTATTTAGATTTGATATGAGGCTGCTGAAATTGGGAGGATGTGACATGATATTGGGGGTAGATTGGTTGAGAACATACAGCCCGTTGACATTTGATTTCAATAAACTCAAATTGTCTTTTGTCTATAAAGATCAGAGAATTGAGTTAGTTGGATTTAAGGATCAAGCATCAGTTAAGATGATTAGTGGAGTTAAACTGCAAAAGCTGCTTAGAAAAAAAATGCCTGTGTGTGTCACTCAGATTGCTCACTGCTGTTCTGTAAAAGGTGAAATGCTGGAATTGCCGACAGAGATTAAGTTGTTATTGGAAGAATTTGATGATGTATTTCAGGAGCCAGTTGGGTTACCTCCTATAAGAGGTCATGAGCATCATATTCATCTCCTACCTAATACCAAACCAGTATGTTCCAAGCCCTATAGATATCCTTACTTTCAGAAGAATGAGATAGAAAGGCAAGTGACAGAGATGCTGCAGAACGCTACTATAAGACCAAGCTTTAGCCCGTTTGCATCTCCCACTTTGCTTGTCAACAAGAAAGATGGGACATGGCGTTTCTGCATTGATTACAGACATTTAAATGATGTCACTGTTAAAAATAAATTTCCCATTCCTCATATTGAGGAACTTTTGGATGAGTTACATGGTTCCTCAATATTTTCAAAGTTGGACCTGAGGTCGGGATACCACCAAGTGCGGATGGCTGAAGAAGATGTGCATAAAACAGCCTTCAGGACTCACCACGACCACTTTGAATTCACCGTGATGCCGTTTGGCCTTACCAATGCTCCTGCAACCTTCCAAGCAATGATGAATGAGGTGTTTACTGAGTATCTGAGAAAGTTTGTGTTAGTGTTCTTTGATGATATTCTGGTTTATAGTCAGAATTTGAGTGATCATATTCAGCATTTGAAGAAAGTATTGGCAGCCTTACGTTCACACAAATTATTTGCAAAAAGATCTAAATGTTCTTTTGCACAGCCTCATGTGGAATATCTAGGGCATATTATTTCAGAACAGGGGGTCGCTACTGATCCTGATAAAGTTAACGCAATGCTTTCTTGGCCTTCACCTAAGAATGTAAAGGAGTTGAGAGCATTCTTGGGATTGACCGGGTACTATAGGAGATTTGTGCAAGGATATGGAGTGATTAGCAGGCCATTAACTGAATTGTTAAAGAAAGATGGATATAAATGGAGTAATGAAGCAGAGTTAGCATTCACTTCTTTGAAGAAGTTGATGAGTTGTGCACCAGTTTTGAAGCTACCAGATTTTGAGACACCATTTGAAGTTGAAACTGATGCCTGTGATATTGGTATTGGGGCAGTTCTTATGCAAAAGGGTCAGCCCTTAGCATATATTAGTCGTGCACTCCATGGACAACATCTGCTTTTGTCCACTTATGAAAAAGAACTCTTGGCAATTCTATTGGCTGTTGATAAGTGGCGCCATTACCTAGAAATTGCTCATTTTCACATTCGAACTGATCATAGATCTCTGAAGTATTTACTGGAGCAGCAGATAACAACTCACCTTCAGAAAAAGGCAGTGAGGAAGCTTCTTGGTCTCTCTTACTCCATCACTTATAAGAAGGGCAAAGAAAATATTGTTGCTGATGCTTTATCAAGAAGATCTGAAGCGAATAATGGTGAGTGTGCTTTGATTTCTGAGGTGGTGCCGGTTTGGATCAAACAGATAGCATCAAGTTATGATGGTGATGATGAATTGCAGAAATTGATCTCTGAATCATTAATAGATGCCAATTCTGATTTCAAGTTTCAACGGGGTATCCTACGGTATAAGAATAAATTGTGCATTGAAAATAAACAGGGCTTGAGGGAACAATTACTGGTGGCAATGCATGAAGAGCCCTTGGGAGGACACTCGGGCATCAATGCAACCTACAACAGATTGAAATCATTTTTTTATTGGACAGGAATGAAGAAGGATGTGGAAGTATTTGTGAGATCTTGTGACATTTGCCAAAGGAGTAAAACAGAACATGTAGCTTACCCGGGAAAGTTGCAACCCTTGCCTATTCCTTCCCAAGCCTGGAATCAGATAAGCATGGATTTCGTGGAGGGGTTGCCGAAGTCACATGGTAAAACTGTAATCATGGTAGTAGTGGACAGATTTACGAAATATAGTCACTTCATTGCCTTGAGTCATCCTTTCACAGCTTCTATTGTTGCTCAAGAGTTTATGACCCATGTGTACAGACTACATGGTATGCCACAGAGTATAGTGTCTGATAGAGATCGCATTTTTCTAAGTCATTTTTGGAAGGAGCTGTTCCAAGCCTTGGGTACTACGTTGCACTACAGCACATCTTACCATCCTCAGAGTGATGGTCAGACAGAACGTGTGAATCAATGCTTAGAGTATTATTTGAGGTGTATGAGTTCAGCCAAACCCAAGCAGTGGATGAAGTGGTTACATCTGGCTGAATGGTGGTTCAATACAGCATTCCACACCTCCATTGGTATGTCTCCGTTTCAGGCCCTTTATGGTTACATTCCTCCTCAATTAGGAATTCAGATGGAAGGTGTTAGTACTGCCTCAGTAAGTGACTGGTTGAAAGAAAGGGACTCTATGCTGAGTTTATGCAAACAAAATTTGGTGCAAGCACAAGCTAGGATGAAACAAAATGCAGACAAACACCGTTCTGAGAGAGAATTTGAAGTTGGGGACTGGGTGTATCTTAAGCTTCAGCCATATCGTCAAACATCGGTAGCATTGAGAAGAAACTTGAAGCTGTGTGCAAAATATTATGGTCCTTATCAAGTGCTCAGTAAGGTGGGATCTGTGGCCTATAGGTTGGCATTGCCATCTACTTCGAAGATCCATCCGGTTTTTCATGTGTCCCAACTAAAGAAGAAAGTAGGTAATGGTGTTGTTCCCTTGATTCATCCTCCAATTACTGCTGAATCTGGGGAAATTTTGGTAGCTCCTGAATCTGTGATGGATACTCGGGTACAATATCTTATGAATGGGGATCCAGTAACAGAATGGCTCATAAAATGGAAGAATTTATCTGCTGAAGAAGCAACTTGGGAGGCAGCAGGACACATCTTACAGCAGTTTCCTGAATTTTCTGTATAAAGAACTTTGGGGACAAAGTTCTTAAGAGGGGGAAGCATTTGTCATATGTCTAAATAGTTGGGTCAATCTTGTAATTTTGACAAAAATCAGGGAAACGGTGTAATAGTCTGTAATTGTACAGCTGAGAGCTTAAAGCTGGCTGGGAGTTTGTTTTGAGATTCATTCACGATCAATAACAGAATTCTTCTCAACCTTTCTCTTCATCCTTATTCCTTCCCTTCTCAACTCTTTTCCCTAAAAACTCTTCAATTCAGATCAATTGACATCTGAATATATCCTGAACGTGATACTCATTCCAAACCTGCAGACAAATTAAAATTGATTCTAGCCGAAATGGAAGGTACGTATCATCCATTCAAAAAAAAAATTAATTTTTCATCTTAAACCTTAAAACCCTAAAACTCTTAAACCTTAAATAATCTATAACTATATATTAAAGCTGTTCCTTTTCGAGCCACCAGAACTATTCTGGCCCCACCTTAAATTTAAAAAAATAATTTTATTTCTATTATTATAACTTCTTTCTATTAAATTCTTTTTTAACTATTTAAATTTATCTCTAACATCAAACAAATATCTATTCAGCATAACAATATCTTTTGAAAGTTTCCTTATACAAGTATTTTAAATTAAAGATAAGATATTTCAAAATAAATATAAATCTGTATCATAAATCTTTTGACAAATATATTTATAGATATATAGTGATTTTATTTTATAAGAAAATTAATGATAAATATTTATAATGTTTAAAATTAATAAAAATAGATAATAGAATATTTAATAGATATATTGAAATATTTGATAATCACTAAATTTACGTACATGAAAAGTAATAAAATATGAAGAATATAATATTTGATTTAAAAGTATACATTCTACGAGTAATAAATTACTTATATTAAAATTTATATTATATTTTAATTTATTAATATCCTATTTATAATGTTTATAAAATATTGAATCGTAGTCGTATATGGTACGACGGGTAAAACTAGTAAATTCTATAATTCATAAACCCTAAATTATAACGTCTAAACCTAAATTTTAAACCATTCAGGAATGGTTCATTCCGACAGCATACCAAATAACATGACACAGGATGGGTCCATTCATATTCCTGATTCCATTTCAATTTCTGAATCCAATCCGATTCCAACAGCATACCAACCGTAGGTCCGTAGCCTTAGTTTCTACATCTATATTTTTTTTTATAAAAACCGTTTGAATAATATGTGATGGTGATTGGTGAATTAGGCAATATATCACACATCCAAACTAAACAACCACTTCAGCCATATTTGATTGACTTGGCTCACATTTGGATTTACCAACTTCCTCAACTTCCTTCTTTTTCATTCCAAGTACTTGCGGACCCTGCTATATATATGATGATATAAACATTTATTAAAAGTTGGGTGATTAGGTAAAAATCATTTATAAAAATGGTTGAATTAAGGAAACTTCTCACTGAGTACCATGAGGGTTGAAAATTTACATGCAAGTAACATTAGATTTGAAAATTGTATCACTTGAGCGCAAATATGTCATTTTAGAGTTTGTCTTAAAAATTAAGAAAATTACTTAATTTGACTAAAATATCCTCAATCTTGTTAAGATCTTTTACCTTATTTTATAAGTTTATGTAAATATTTTTAATTAATAAGGGGATTATTGGAAAAATGTGTTAAAATAAGTCAAATGACAATTTTATTTAACAAGAAAATCAAGATGGAATGACAACTTTAGCTTAACGGAGAGAGTAATATATATAACTTAATTGCATTATAGTTCAAAATTTTTTATCTAAGATATATGTATATTAAAAATAAAGTTACTGACTTACTGTAATAACATAGTAAGTATAATTTTTATTTTATTGTAAGACTTGATTGTTTTTATGGAGGTTAAAAATACCAAATACCGGCCCGAACAATGTAATATTGACTGATCGAAACAGACTAACTAATAGAAATAGTTTTTTGGTAGATCTTATTGTTTCAAATACTATCTATTATTTTGAAAAGTCTTAAACAAGTATTCAAATACTTATTAGAAAATCTTCACATTCTCGAAAACTTTTATTAGAATAGGTGAATGCTCTTTCCACATCGAGAAACCATAAAAAAATTATAAAATATTCCGTAGTATATAAGGTAATGTAAAATTTATATCCATTAGCTTAAACTTTTTGGACTGATATGTAAAAAGGATTAAAACCTGATACGTCATCCACTTAATACTAGTCCTTTGTTTTGCCACACGAAGCTCAACATTATTTCAATCAATTAATTTTAAAGATGAAAGTTTGTCACCTTGCTACTACTACTCTTAATTTGGTACGTAACTAATTATAAAGATGAAAGTTTGACACTAACCTTGCTACTAGTCTTAGTTTGGTATGTATAACTAATGGGTAAATTTTATTGGGTTGTAGTCTTGTGGGTAAGAATAGTGAGCATTTCAAAAGCTAAGGAAGAATTTCGTAAATAAAAAACATAGTATGAATACGCGTTGTTTTAGATCAAATGAATAGAAGTTGTATATTCAAAGGCAACATCATGACTTGAAAGAAAATGTGAACCTTAGTAAAGTGATAATCGAGTCTGATTGAGTTTGAGGTTTCATTGAAACTTGAAAAAAAAAGTTCGGGGTTTTCACAACTAAATGATTCAAAAGACGTACAATTGAAGATTTTAGAACCATATAATCTTAATTGGATCAAGTGAAAATCAAAATTTAATGAGTTAAGAATGATGAACTACGTACAAAGTAAACAATGAAGTTGTCGTGTGTCTGGTTTCGGAACAATAACCGAGATCGGAATTGGCTAATTTCTGGTTCCTTGTTTTAGTTGTTGGTTCTCAGTTTTTACCGATTTATGCCGATTCTAGCCCTTTACCAAAAATACATGTTGGAAATCTAAAACTATGACATGCGGTTTTTTGGAACATAATGTATTCTGTCTCAAATAGAATGGATAGAATGTAAAACTACGACCACAATTTAGCTAGCCGCTTGGCCAATGGTCAGAACCAGCAGTTCTCCGGTTTTAGGAAACGTGAAATTGGGACCAACTGATCCCAGATTCTAGTTCAAATTCATAATTGAAACAATCGATTTTTTTAGGTTTGGTGTCTACAATGAAGGGATAAGAGAAGAATATATAATCCCTAATAAGAAAAAACATTCTTGAAAATGTATCCCTCTCCAACTCAATATATACAAGATATGTGAAAGAATGTATTACACATTGAGATTTCTGAAATTACTTCGTTTATTGTCAATTGGATTTTTTTTATAAGAAAATTACAACTCTTAGGCTACATTTGTTAGCCGTTGAAAAAAACTAATTAGATTTGCAAAATTAATCGGAAATTCAAAAAAAAAATATAAACACTATTTGGTAATATTTAACTATTTTATTATAGTTAGTAATAATTTTAGATTCCAATTTATATGAGAGTTATTCTTATTTAGAAAATAATTATTTTTTTTAAAATTCAAAACAATACTAAAAACTCCTTTAAAAGTTTTAAAAATTAGCTTTTTCAAAAAATTAGTTTACAATTAGTTTTTTTTGTCGGAATTTCTACAATTAGTTATTAACTTTTATGTGTCAAAAAAACAGTGTTTATACAAACTTATACAACTAGTTAAAAAATTCCAACTAATTTTTAATACCACCAAACATAGCCTAATTGTATCATTTAATAATTGTCGTTTCAAAAAAACTAAATAAATAATTGTGGTCGATTTTAGGCACGTTGGACATCTTTGATTTAGGGCATTGGATAATTTCAAATTAAGCAACAAAAGACGTTATATTCTAAAGATCTCAAGTCATATGGGGTTGGGCTCGAGTTATAAGACGTTCTAAAAAATATTTAGGTGCATGTACTTGTTTTAGGTTAATTTGTAAGCACGTTTAACATAACTAGCTTATTCAAGTCTAAACTCTGTCTCATTTTGGTGTTCCCAAGTTATTATCAAATCTTTGATTTCCCTCATTTTTTTATCTATAATACTATAAACTTAAATAACTTGACAATTAATGTTCATACAAATAATAAGATAATTTATAATTTCATTATAAACATATAATAAATCTATAGCATTATAAGATTAAATATTCTTAATAATTAATACTCATTTAATTTATAAGATTTCTATAAATTTATTAAAATATTATAATTTTTAGAAAAAAAAATTTGGTCAACCTATAATTAAATGACGGGATTAATGCTATGTTTATTCCTCCTACAAGGAATCCTATGACACCATAAAATAGTATAAGTAAGACAATAATTAATGTGACATTTTATTCCAAAGCAAAATACATAACACAAAATCAATATTTAGGAAAAATATGATACCCCACAATTAATTTCATAGAAAAAAAAATGGTCAACCTATAATTAAATGGCGGGATTAATGCTAGATTTATTCCTCCTACAAGGAATCCTATGACACCAAAAAATAGTATAAGAAATTTAAGACAAACATTTTGGTAATAAAATGCCTATGAAATTAATGAGATTTTTTATTTCGACTAAAATGACACTTTATAATACATGCACACATACACTCCATATATAAGACAATAATTAATCTAACGTTTTATTCCAAACTAAATATATAAGAGAATATTTTATCTAACATTTTATTCCAAACTAAATACATTAGCCAAAGTCAATGAACATAATGAGACATTTTATTTCAAACAGAATGACACCTCATAATACGTACATATACTTCATATGTAAACAATAATTAATGTGACATTTTATTCCAAAGTAAATACATAAGGCAAAATCAATATTTAGGAAAAATATACTACCCCACAATTAAGTTCATATGAAAATAAAATAAAAACTTAGTCATCGTATAATTAAATGACGAGATTAATGCTAGGTTTATTACTTCTACAAGGAATCCTATGACACCATAAAATAGTATAAGAAATTTAATAATAAAGCATAAAGCCATAATTATTTGTTTGACTATTCAATTTTCTTACAATGTAACATATGAGTTAATTTAAGATATATTAATTAATTTAATTTTTATGATTAAATCCAAACAACCTTTTAAATTCTTGAAACCTTCAAGGACCCTATTATAAAAGTCATATCATCACTTTGACACCCTTATAACTAGCCATAGAGAATTGTTTCGCACACATGTTGATAAGGGTGAACGAATCATTGATTGGAGGAGAGCTATAAAAGAGTGTACAAGAAGCCAAGTTGGAATCGATCTCTTTCAAAACAAGGTCAAAGCAAAGTAGGTTCTCTCTGTCTGATTTGTATCTCTTTCATTCCCTCTCTGATTCTCCTTATACCAAATCCTAAACCATGTTTAAGAAAATAAAAATTTAATTATCCCTCTCTTTCTTTGTTTATTTATGCAGAAATGATTCAAAACAGATATCATGTCGAGTTTGCAAGAGTAGAAATCTTTGGAAGACACTCAATATTTGATAATGTGTAAGAAAGTAGATTTATAGTACCCGATTGTAGAAAATTGTATAAATTTGTGCATCCATCTCGATCTTAAAAAAAACCTTTTGTATAGTTCTTGCGGTATTTTATTTTTCTTTCTCATGTAATTTCTATTAAAACATACAATTCTTGCTCCCTCATGTACTAACCCTTACAAGAGTAGAAATCCATTGCAAAGACTCAATAGTTGATATTGTGAAAGAAAAGCACATATGTAGATTGATTATTTCATAAAATATTCCATTTCTCTTTCTCATGTGATTTCTATTATAAAAACATACAATTCTCTTTTAAGTGAAATAAAAACATAAGATTCCTTCAATTTTTATTAATTACTAATCCAATTTAAAATGTTGGAACATTTTTAAATTCATTATAAATTTAGACCATGTACATTGCACTAATTAATTATAGTTATATTTAGAGTTTAATAATTATCATTTTATAAACAAAAAATAAAAAATAGTTTATTAAAAAACTTTATAATAACCAATGGCTATTGGTTTAAAAATAGTCATTGTTCATTTCTCAAATATTATAAATAATCATTTCTCATAATTTTTAATTGTTTAAAACACAATAAAAATGTTAAAATAATTTTATTAAAATATAATGTTAATTAATATTGCAGGGTTGGTGTTACTATGTAGTGGAAGTATAGAAATATCAAAAGGCATGAAGAAAGTAAATATACCATAAAATCCATTTATAACCGATCTATTAAATAATTTACGAAATAAATTCACTTAATCCATTAATAATAATTGTATGACTATTAAAATTCTTACAATATAACATACAAGTGAATTTTAGATATATTAAATTAATTAAATATATATATATATAACTAAATTCGAACAACATTTTAAATTCTAGAAACCTTCAATTACTATATTATAAAAGTCATCTCATCTTCATAGAGGAAATGAATCATTAATTGGAGGAAAGATTTGAAAGAATCTATAAAAAGCCAAGTTGGAATGTGGATAATGTAGGAGAAATTAAATAGTTGCACATATAGAAATACATGGACATATTAGATCCAAGTTTTAGAAGTTTGATATGACATTATACAATCTTTTATTTTGCATAAAAGTATTATTATTGTTGTCGTTATGAACTTTGTGTCATCATCATCATCATCTCGATCTATGACATGTCAAAAAGGCTTTGATAACAATCATCATCATGGTTGGACTGTTGGACATAAGAATGATTTTCCAAATCAATGTAAAATACAAATATGTATTTGTCAATGGTTGGAGGAGAAAAAGGGGATTATCAATGATAGAAAAGATTATGTAAGCAAAACCAATTCAAATGGTCGTGAATGTACAATCATAATTTTAAACATAAATCAATTTTTTGATTACAATGTATAAAAATACTACAACTACAATATTATACCCTATAAATGCAAAAATATATAATTTACGAATGTAAAAGCGCCACAACGTAACAACCAATCCAAGCATTAAGTACATGACATAAGAATACCTTTTTAAGTAAAATTATATTAAAATATTGTTTATAAAAATTAAAAAATTATTCCGTGCGTAGCACGGGCATCACCACCTAGTTATACATATAATAGTATCACTGATAATTTTAATCAACCTATATCTGACTCTACGTACGTACCTAACTTGACTCATAAATTGATTAACCTAAATACTTAATCATAAACTAAAGTGACCTGACTGAACCGATTGATTGATAAGTCTAGTGTCTACTATGGACGTAACATCTTTATGAAACTTTCATAATATATATTACACTTTATAAGTGAGTGACATAATGTGAGAATAGAAGTATCTTATCGACAAAATTAAATATATATACTACTAAATATATTGGTATGACATGTCAAACATCCTTAACCATGGCAAACAAGGCCTTATGCTTCATGATGTCGTGGGTTATGTTAATATGCTTTGAATCTGTCGATGACCGGTATTCGCTAGGGGTTCGGGAGCTAGTGCCCACGATGGTGGTCGGTTGGGGGCAACGTCATCCCGGAAAACGGTACGCTATATTTTGTATTAACAAGTTTATCATGATCTATTTTAGGCATAGGCCCATAATTCGATTAAGGTTTCATGAGTCGATATAAATTAATACTTATAAAACACCTTATTTGTAGGTTTTTGCCTCAATAACAAAATTTCGGTTCTCTACCCGTGGACGTAGGTGAACCACTATTATCGAACCATATATAAAAATTTGTGTTGATCTTTACTGTTTATTGTTCTTTTTACAATAGGTTAAGTACTTCAAGTGTATTGAAATGTGAAAGTAATCGGTACTAAGAATCTTTTTGTCAAAGGCATCATTTGTGACGATACCACAATGCTCAAATTGTATTCCGTTCCCATTGTGAATCGATGAATATTCAATCTTGAAAGAGATAAAATCATGAATGTAGTCAACAACGTCGATCAGTGGCAGTTATACTTCACCCATACGGCCATGTTTGGCGTGTCAGAAAAGTTTTGACCTGGTTAGAACGTAACGCCTTAGAAACTTTCTCCATCTCTATTAATTTAATCATCATTACATAAGATCATGTAGTATAATGTATTCAATCATGTCCCACCATATGATATTTGAAACCGCGCTCACTCCACTTGCAATCTTGCATCATAATTAATGATGGTCGGCGCATGAAACGTTTCACACGCCCCATCCCGAAACTGGCCCCAAGTTAATTCGTCTGGCTGGTTATGTTATACACTAATACGACCATTTGGATTAGAATTAAAGTACGTAATTATACAAATAACTAGTTGTACCCGTCGTACCATGTACGACTATATCTTATAGACATTATAAATAGGATATTAATAAATAAAAATAAATATAAAATTTAATATCAGTGATTTATTGCTCATAGAATGTATAATTTTTTTAATCAATATAAATGATTAAACTTAATGTTAAGAATGATAAATTAATAAGAAAATTAAGAAAAAATATAATATAATTTTTTTTAAAATTCAATTTAGGTAATTAACTAGTTGTACCCCGTCGTGCCCTGCACGACTATAACTTAGTATTTTTTAGATACAATAAAAAGATATTAATAAAGAAAATATAATACAAAATTTAATGTAAGTGATTATTTGCCTATAATATGTATAAAAATTATTTTGTTTATGAAATCAAATAAAACAAATTAAATTCAGATTATTAAGTTTCAAATTGAAGATAAACATAGATTATTAAGATAAAACTATCTACATTGCTCTTTTTCTTTGACAATATTTCATAAACAGGTTTAACTCGTTATACCCGTAGTGTTATGCACGACTTATGAATTTGATACTTAAATTATTAAATGAATAGTATTTTAATTTGATATGAAAAATAAAAATAACGTATTTTTTGGGAAAATCATTAAGGTGAACCAATATAATGTGAGGCACAACCAAAGTTATAAAGGTGAGTCCAATATAAGTTTGATAGCTTAATGATAATTTATTTATGAAAAAGTATATATAAAATTATTTTAATTTATCAAATTTTATAAATGTGTTACAATAATAATTTAAAAGGAAAAAATAATTTAGTTTTTTTTATTTTTTAATAAAATTCAATTCTTTAAAAAATTATTTTCAATAAAAATTAAAAAAAACTAATAAGAAAATATTAAAAAATGAATGAATATAGAAAATTTTTAAGGATAAACAATATTTTATATTAACATAAATAATCCGAAAATAAATTAAGGAAAATATAATATAATTTTTTTCATCAAAATTTAATTTAGGCAAGCAATCATATACAAATTTAAAAAAAAATTATCTACATTTGATTTAGGATAAATCTTTTACACAAATAGATAAAAAGATAAAGATAAAATAATTTTTTTTTATTTTCAATTGAAATTCGAATTAAAATTTTCCAAATATAAATAATATAGTGTAATGTTATTTTTGGATAGAAAAAAAATTAATAGTAAAAATATTTTCCTACGTGATTATGATAAGAATCTTTCATTATATATTAGAAAAACCTTATGTTTTATTTTTCCTTTCTTTAATTTTTTTTATTACATACACTAGAATTTTAGCTTTTAAAAAATTGGATAGATTTTTAGAAAATTTAAATTTTTATAAATAATAAGAATACAAAATTACTTTTTAAATATAAAGTGGGGCCAAAATTATTCTAGTGGCTCGAAAAAGTTCGGCTTTAATATATAGTTATAGATTATAGATAGATAGATATTTCAAAGATATTATCATTTATATGGCTATTTTTATTTTAAAGATATATATGTGACCACGTGAACATATTTTTCTTATCTTTTTTTAATTTATTTCTTACACATATGATAAATCTAATGTCCTTTTTTTATCTATATTGGTAAAATATACTAATATTATTTTATCTTTATGTTTATTTGGAGATATATTTTTACAAATATTATTTTATCTTTGTTTTTAGATGGAGATAACTTTTTATTATTTAAAATTATTATTTTAATAGATGGGTGATGTGGCGCAACGTGGTGACAGAAATTGCTCCGGCTTTAGTTATTAGTAATAGATTATCTAGATAATGATTTTTTTTATCAAAGCTTTATTTAAGATAAATTTTTTACATAAATAGATAAAAAGATAAAGATAGAATAACTTTTGTTATTTTTAATTAAATTTTGACTTCAAAAATTAATTTTCACATAAATAGATAGAAATTTTTTAATGAGATAGACTTAATTAATATAAATAAAAATCTATGTATATATATAAAAGACGTAAGGAATAAAGCCACCACATTGCGCAACCTAGGATTTTTCTATGTGTCATTTCCACGTTAAGCCACCTAGGATTTCGCCACATAGGATTTTTTATTTTGTGAATTTATATATATTGATATTATTTTTGGATAATATAGAAATAGGATAAATTAATCTATGAAAGATTCTATCTAAAATAAAGATATATCTATTATATATTAGGAATTAGGATAAATCTTAATTTTTTTATCTAAAATTAAAATAAATTACAGAACATTACATATTAATATATTATATATTAAGATAGATATATTAATTTTATTTTTCCAATTAAATTAAACTTCTATCTATTTATATGAAAAATTAAAATCGAATTTTATTCAAAATTAAAGAAAACTATTTTATCTTTATTTCTTTATCTATTTATGTAAATGATTTATCTTAAATAAAATTTTGAGAAAAAATAGAACTTTCAATGTAGATAATTACTTGCCTAAATTGACTTTTGATAATAAAAAATTACGTTATCTTTTCCTTAGTTGTATTTTTGAATTATTTATGTAAACATAAATGATTTTCTTATCATTAAAATATTCATTCTTTATTTTTATTTTTTATTTTTATTCAAATTTTTTTAAAGAATTGAATTTGGTAAAAAATACAAGAATTTAGATTATTTTTACCTTTTTATATTTTTTCGTAAAAGATTTTTAAAATTAAAAGATTCTAATTCAAATAATTTTTTATTTATATTTTTGCATAAATAAATTATCAGTAAGCCATCAAAATTATAGTGGAATCACCTTAATAATTTTGGCCCTGTTTCACATTACACCAATTGTAAAATTTTATATAATGGTTTTTTTTGATAAATAATTTTTTTATATTAAATTAAAATCATATTCATTAAATAATTTAAGTATTAAATTCATTTAGTCGTGCATGGCATGACGGGTATGACTAGTTAATTTTAAATGTCGGGTGGGGCCAAAATTAACTTGTTGGCTCAAAATTTAGGCAACTAATTATCTAGATATTGAATTTTTTTATCAATATTTGATTTAAGATAAATCTTTTACATAATTAGATATAAATATAAAGATAGAATATTTTTTGTTGGTTTTTAATTAAATTTCGAATTAATTTTTTTTTCCACATAAATAGATAGATAAGAATGTCAATGAAAAAACTAAATCAATATAAATAAAAATTAATTTTTAAATTTATGGTGGGACCAGAATTTACGTGGTGGCTCGAAAAGGTATAGCTTTAATATATAGTTATAGATACAATTAGTTGTTAAAGAAACTTTATCTACACACTAAAGATTGTTATATTAGCATTTGATACACCAATTAAGTCAAGACATAAATATATCCACATTATTAGCCTATGCATGTTTAGACCTTGTTATAGTTGCTTATTAGAAAGTAATTTTTGAAAAAAAAATAATACTTTTTTATATTTAATTCTAGAAAATGCAATTTTTTTTTAAAAAAATAGCTTTCTAATAAGAGATATTTAGCAAGACATTAATATATTTAGATTATTACATGAAACTATATATAATTTGGACGTACACTATGAAATCATTGAGAATTAGTAAATGAAAGATTTTATTGAATATTGTAACGTATATTTATTGCTAACATATACCTTGTCTATCTATCTTCTGTATAGCCTAGTGACCCATTGTCAAGGCTTCATATTTACAAATAAAAAAAACGATTTTATTGTTAGAAACTAAAACCTTGAAAGGAATTTAATAAACCCTATTAGAAAAATAAATTAAAACTAAATTAATAAAATTTAATAAAATATTTTCATTTCAAGGTTCTTTACCTATAACCTAAAAACATGAGTTAGAAAAAACGATAAAAAAAAAATTACAGTTTCGACACATATCACGGGCCTAATTGTTTTGTCGACTTAATTTTGCTTGTTTTCTCTTTTTTTTTCTCTCTCAATGTAACTTTATTACTTATTTAATGATTGTTATAATGTTATGGGTGTTATGATCTTTTTTGTTTACTTGCAAGAGATGTGCCTAATTTTATCATCTTTAGTATTTATGCATGGTAAGAGTTCTTCTCTCAACAGGAGAAGTCTCTAGCCAAAAACGGATTGTAAACTTTCTTGATCAAACTAATAAACAAGTTGTTCTTAAAATCTAACAATTATTGGGTGGTTCTTAAAAAATCCAAAGCCATTCGGTCCCGGAAATTTATAGAAAACGATCGTCTCGAATCTTTCTAAATTTTTCCATTTTTTGAAATCCAACTACCTACCAACAACATTCTCATTTTACACATGTTGGTTTCCTTGTATAATCTCACATGGTAGATATCTCTATATTTATCCACCGGTCATTCACATTTAGAGCCGTCAATCGGGTCGGATTAGGCGAACGAGTCTAAAATATCGCTTTTTTATGATATGATTATGATATATTAGTTTTATGTATTTTAATAATAAAATAATTATAAGGTTTAATTTTTTTTTTAAATCGATCAATTCAACAAGTTTCGGATCTACCGGGTTCGGTTTATTTTCGGGTTTCAGATTCAACTTTTAAGACTTAATCCTAAAATTATGGGACCATTTGGGTCGAATTTACGGATTAGATCAACTTTAGAAAAGTACTAATTATAAAATTGAGGTTCTCGATTCGAATCTTCTTAGTAACGAGTATTAAGATTTCACCCCGATCTCAGTCGGATGTAGATTAGTCTGGTGTTAGTAACCGTGTTATTAAACAAATCAAATCTTCTACTCCCTAACTATACTGGCAAAATCAAACTCATGAATTATATATGACGTGAAAAAAAAACTTTTAATTTTCATGTTTTCAGTCCAATGTATTGTAATTTTCCTATTAACATTACCCTTTTTTTTCTAATTGCATAAGTTTTTTTTTTGAGAAAGAAAGTTATTTTATTATTATAAATCTAACCCCGTGAAAACAGGTATGCCAAACGGAGTAGAGAAACGAGTTACATAATAAATTACAACAAAACTTTGGTTAGTGACAAGGTTAAAACTAATACTGAAATAGAAAATTACAATATGTTGAAAAACGTCAACACTAACATCAATATACGGAAGATGTGTAGATGAACTAGGCACAAGAGGATCCCACAGAACTGATACATTACTCCTTAATCAAACTTTTAAATTTGCGATATGATTTTTTCGATCAGATACCCGTTATAATGAACTGCGAAATAATTCTAAATCCTATGGTTCTAATTGCATAAGTTAAACATTCTCCTTTTAGGAACTAAAATCCTATAAAAAAATTAATAAAGTTTTTTTTGTAAAATAATTCTAAATAATGTAATTCAAAGATATATTTCCATTTTTATATTTTAAAAAATTGTTAATACGGAATATTAAACATACATTCATATGATCTATCTAATCTATTACTATAAAGTAGAAACTATGTCGTTTGAAAAAATTACGCCATGTGACATTCTTTAAATAAAATAATGATACATTTTTTATAATAAATATTATGATTACTTGTATATATCCAATTTTTTAGAAGATAATAACTTTATCTATTTGTTGATATTTTTATGTACATTTTTTTTATCTTGTAACAAGATTTGAGATCCAACTATCCACATATATAATTTTTTATCTATATATTGATAATAACTTAATCTAATATTATTTATAGTAATTTTATGCATAATAATTTTTTTTATCTTTTAACAAGACTCGAATTTCAAGTATATAATTTTTTATCTATATGTTGATAAAATATGGGGTACAATCTTAAATATTTTTTTTATAAATTACATAATTTTATTATGATATTATATACAAGTGTTTTAAATTTTATAATAATATCATAATATTGTATAATCTTTAATAAAATCTACCCTAATACATTATAAAGCAGAACCCAAGTCTATTGTAAAATTTACGCCACGTGGCATTTTTGAATAAATTAATGTGAAACTATATTTATATAAATTTTGTAACAACTTATAGTATTCTTGCTATATATACTAAATAGATAACATGTTTATAAAATTTTTTATGTAGATAATTTTTTATCTATGGACTATGCATTAGTTTACTACAATAGATAACATATTTATATAATTTTTATATACATAAATTCTTATGAGATAATATTTTCCATATTAATTTAATATATTTATCCCTTAACAAGATTTAGGGCCTTAATATATTTTTATTTATCTTTTAACAAGGCTTGAGCTCCAAGTATATTCAATTAAAAATATTAAATAAATAGTATTCTTGCTATTTTAATAATTTCAATCTAGACAAGATCTCCACAAATAATGAAAAAAAATTTAAAAATATATTCAATTAAAATATGGAGTACAATTTAAAAAAGATAATTTGTCTATTGCATAATTTACTATGATATTATATAAATATATTTATATTTTAAATAAGTATTATAAAATTATATAGTTTTTTAGTAAAATTATCCCGTGAATATCACGGGACTTCAACTAGTTATCCCTTACTGAGGAAAGAAACTCTTGCGAGAAAAACTCGCTAACATTGGGAAAATATATATTTTACCAAAAAAAGTTTTAGTTTTATGTAAGAAAAGAGAATTTTATATTTTTATCTTTACATTTTTTTTAAAGAAAATTACATGTTACGGAGTACCTATTGTTGCTTTTCTCCCGTCAACAAACAAAGAAGGAAAGTTCTTGGATCGAAGCAAAAAAAAAACCTATATAAACCGCATCTCCTCGTTTACCCTTCCACAAACAACGACACTTTGTTTTCTCCTCCTCTCTTCCCCGCCCTCTCCTCCCTCAACACCTCTTTCATGGAATCCACAAATCGTTACTCCGTTATCATAGTCGGAGCTGGTATTTCCGGTGAGTTTTCACGGCCTCGGCGCCGAACCTCAAACAAAACTCTCGCCTTTTTCCGAGTTTTCCCTAACCTTCTTTGCGCGTGCGCGTTTCCTGCAAATGTTGAATTTAATTTTCTGTTTCTCATCGATTTGTTCAGGAATTTCAGCGGCGAAGGTATTGACGGAGAGCGGAGTAGAGGATTTGGTGATTCTGGAAGCTTCGGACCGTATTGGCGGCAGAATTCGCAAGGATGACTTTGGCGGCGTGTCGGTGGAGCTCGGAGCGGGCTGGATCGCTGGCGTTGGAGGAGCGAAGGTTAATCCTGTGTGGGATCTTGCCTCCGAATGCGGTCTCCGCACATGCTTCTCCGATTACAGTGATGCTAGATACAATATCTACGACCGATTGTTCGTCTCCTTTCTCTCCCTCTCTTGATTTCTCCTCTCTTGCTTATGGAGTTTTGATGATTAACAAAAAAGTTTGCTTTTTTATGTGATTTGCTTCAGCGGGAAGATATTTCCAAGTGGACAAGCCGCGGACTCGTACAAAAAGGCGGTGGAATCGGCGATTCTGAAACTCGAAAGCGAAACCAATTGTAGCAATGATGAATTGCAAACGTAGCTTATTCTTCCTCTAAGTTGATTTCCCCTACCGATTTCTGTTACAATTTGATGATTTCATGCTGATTTCAGTTTGAATTTTGGACTTTTTCAGTGCTCCGAGAACGCCAATTGAGCTCGCCATTGATTTCATCCTCCATGATTTTGAGATGGCTGGTGCGTGCCTTTTCTGTGCCTTATTGATCAAAACTTATTGTCTCCATTACGAACTTGCAATCTCTCTCTGAAAATTCCAAGATAAAAAAAAGTTGGTTGCATAGGCTACGTAATGATTTGGTGCTATTCACTTTTTGTATCTTTTGGTTGTTAATAATTAATTTATCAAAAATGGCCTTTTGGCATCCAACTTTGGAATTCAATAGTGTGAATAATTTTGTTTTGTTCTGTCCTATTCTTCCTTGTAGAAGTGGAACCTATATCAACATTTACAGAATACGGTGAGAGGGAATTTCTAGTTGCAGATGAAAGAGGCTATGTGCATCTTCTTCAGAATATGGCTGAGACTTTTCTTTTGAACACGGATGGAAAAATCTTAGATGCTCGTCTCAAGCTCAACAAGGTAAAATGTCTTTTGTTGTACTATTTTGTGCTGCCACCATTGAAGATGATTTCTTTTTTCTTTGTGTGTGCGTGTGCCTATCCTGTCCATATTTTAGGATTTGTTCTGTTTGTCTTTCTATCAACCGTCAAATAATCAAATTAAATCAAGGGACAAGGACAGGTAAATTTAATGGAGTCTCAAAAAGAAGAAAGTAGTTTTTAGCCAACTCAAAATAAAAGTTCCTTTTTTATATTTAAGATTGCATTCACTTGGTGACTGTAGCAAGAAGTTGGAGGTTGGATTATTTATTAATTGTCATTTTCTGAGTTTTGTGGATAGTGATGTGTGGTGTCGTGGTGAAAGCCGTTTCTAATTTTCTAGGCATTGACTTCATCCATGTGTAAATCAGATGCTACCGTTTCAATTTTTTTTTATAATCATCCAAGTATCCAACAGTGTCAGCTGTACTACATATATACTTTTTTTTTTATCCAGGATATAGGAAGCATAACTGAAATAAACTTTGAATTCTAGTGATGCAATTATTAATCTAATATTGTTAACAAAATAGTCAACTCTGCTGTGTGTGGTTAAAACTCGTCAAATCTGGGTGAACGTCATACTAGGTCCAACGATAATGTCAGTTTCAGCGATTCACATGAATCCTTAAAGACATTTGGTGTTTTACTCGGTCCAAAATCGTTTGAGTTTGTGTTGAACCATTAGTGCAGTGGTTCATCTGGTTTAAAAGAAGCTTACATACGGTATCATGGCATGACTACATAAATATGAGTCCTAGCTTTCTTAACCGGCAACAGATTGCTCAGGCCTTTGTGGAAAATAATGATCTTCTGAAGCATTTGAAAGTACTGTTGAATTGTTATTGGCTTTTTTTTGTCCTCTCCCCTTCTAGGAACTTCTCCCTGGTACTTCAGAGCAGCTAACTTGACTATAACCATTTCTTATAGACCCTTTTTAAGGTTACTAGTGAATGATATGCAGTGAGCCAATTTTAAGCCCTTCTCAAACAATGTGGGCGGGTATTAAAATCTTCAGGGACCTTAAATGGCTTTTTACAGTGATAGATTTACCATTTCTGTGACCGTCTTTTTCACTATTTTCTTGCTTGTTAGCTACTTGTTTCTGATCTTTGTATGTCAAGACTGTTGTATGCTGATATCTTTTGGACTGTGACAGGTTGTTTATGATGTACAACAATCAAAAAGTGGTGTTAAGGTATCTACAGAGGATGGTTGTGTTTATGAAGCTGATTACTTAATTATGTCAGCTAGCATTGGGGTTCTTCAAAGCGATCTCATATCATTCAGACCACCATTGCCGGTGCGATATCTCTCCAGCTTTTCTGTTCCATCTTCTTACCCCTTTTTTATTTACTTTGCATATTTACTGTCATCTCCATCCACACTATCCTATCTATTGGATGAAGCTGACACTCATGTGGGCAACATCAAAACAAGTTGGGATTCTTGTGGACCCTTTGATGAAGCTTTAATTTGGAATTGACTAGTAATCTCTGCTGTGGATTGAAATCTGTCATTAAATAATCTTTTTTCGGATTTGGGGGGCCTGAAACTTCTCAGATACAAATCTAGAAGTTGTTTTCCAAGACTTGAACAATGAATGCTTAGAATGTTATCTTCTGTTAGACTGTTACTAATGTCATTAGCCATTAAGAATTTAAAATTAGTTTTAATAGTAAGATTATTCATCCTGTTATCCAACTGGTATAATTTCTCATCATGTTAATCTTCTTGACATATTATTTGGAGCAGAGGTGGAAGACTGAGGCCATAGAGAAGTGTGATGTGATGGTGTACACAAAAATATTCCTCAAGTTTCCCTCCTGTTTCTGGCCATGTGGTCCAGGGAAAGAGTTCTTCATGTACGCACATGAGCGTAGAGGCTATTACACATTCTGGCAGGTTTGCAAATTCTTGCTTATCTATCACCTTTCCAATAATTCTGTGTCGGTTGCCTTATCTGACTATGTATTATCGCGTTGCCAGCACATGGAGAATGCATACCCAGGATCCAACATCCTAGTAGTAACTCTAACAAATGGGGAGTCAAAACGTGTCGAGGCCCAATCTGATCAAGAAACACTAAAGGAGGCCATGGAGGTACTAAGAAATATGTTTGGCCCCAACATACCCGACGCTCTAGATATCCTTGTACCTCGCTGGTGGAACAATCGGTTTCAGCGTGGCAGCTATAGCAATTTCCCCATCTTTCCTGACCATCAACTGTTCAATCACATCAAGGTTAGTAGACACTTTTCACAGTTTCACAGTTTCACTGAATTATTGATGAAAAAAGATCAGAATGAACGAGTTGAATGATCATGTCCTTTTTCCCATTACAGGCTCCTGTTGGACGCATATTCTTTACAGGGGAGCACACGAGCGAAAGGTTCAATGGCTATGTCCATGGAGGACACCTTGCTGGCATTGACACCGGGAGATCTTTACTAGCAGAGATGAAGATGAAGGAAGAGAGAAAGCTTCTAATGGATCCATTGTTAGCATTTTCGAGCTCATTAACTTCAACTTCACCTCAATCGGGCAAAGTCTCTTCTTGCCTTCATAGTTACGAATCACCCAGGCAGGTTTTTGCTGGTAACAATGTGGTTGTCCCTGAGGTCATCTTATGACTATATGAACCCATGATGACTAAAGATGACCAATACTTGACCAAAGAGGTAAGGCAACAGAGCCCGAACTTGAGTGGAATGGGCTCCCTTGTGGGCCGGGCCGGGCCGGGCTGGGCCCGTGAATGCGATGGGGGCTGCGCTGGTGCTGGAAAATGCTGTAGCTAGTTGGCCGAAGTAGGCTGAGTGAATTGATGTCAATTTATAGAATAAAGATTAGTAAAGGATGTCAATTTATAGAATAAAGATTAGTGAAAGGATCATTATTATTTATTTACAACTGTTGATTAATTGTTTGTAGTACTTTCTTTATATGAAAACGAGAATTGTAACAAGACTATCATTTTAAAGATCAATTCAGATTCAATTTACATAAAAGTGTTCTTTTTAGCATGCACAAATCATACATATCATTGAAATCAGAGGTCAAAGTGTGTCCTCCTGTCCTAGTGTCAATGGTGGCTATACAACATACATAGCCATCGTTTTATTAAGACGAATTTAACACATTTTCAAGAACCTCTTTCATGTTTGTCGTGTGATCTATGGATCCAATTATAGAAAATTCTAGTATCATCAATTGACGGATCAGGATAAGATTTTAAATTATTTTCTCATCAATTACACTTTAAAATTTCCCCTACTTTCCGTACAATGTCGGCAACCAAGTTGTTGAACACAGTCCGTAAGCAGTCAATGTCACTGCCACGAAGACGGGGGCAAACACAAGAGAAGAGCCCAGCAACTACCCAACCACCATTTCTTGAGCTTTACACTGGTGTCTCTCAGAAGCTGGGTAGAAGGAGCTTGAAAAAGAAATCGAAGGGAGAAGTAAATTCGATTTGATCGAATCCCAGAAAATGTTGGTCCAGGAACGTTCAAATCCAAATCCCGAAGCTCCCACCGACAAATCTCACAAACCCCAAGAACCCCACTTCTCATCTCATCATTTTCCCACTTCCAAATCGAAATCCAATCTGAAATCGTTGGATTTCTCCACCTGGTTATCCCTGAATCCCCTCAAAGTTACCGCCTTTTTCCTCCTCTTCCTCACCTTCGCCGCCTTCCTCTTCCTCCTCCCCGCCGCCGACCCTTCCTCCCTCTTCTGCTTCCGCCTCAAAACCCAATCGAAATCCACAAATGACATCCAAAACCCTAAGGTTGATTTCCAATCAATCGCCCCGATCAAGGACACGTCGTCTCCTTACGCTTTGTTTCGATCCGATCAGTGGATCGTTGTCTCCGTTTCGGAGTATCCAACGGATTCGATTCGGAGCTTGGCGAGGATCAGAGGCTGGCAGGTCCTGGCCGTCGGGAATTCGGTGACCCCGCCCGATTGGAGTCTCAAAGGTACGATCTATCTGTCCTTGGAAGATCAGTCTAAGCTAGGGTTTCGAATAAATCAGTACTTGCCTTCTGATTCTTATGTTAGGAAGAGTGTTGGGTATCTGTTTGCTATTCAGCATGGGGCTAAGAGGATTTTCGATGCTGATGATAGAGGGGTTGTGATCGATGGGGATTTGGCTAAGCATTTTGATTTGAAGTTAGATAGGGCAAGTGTAATGCAAGAGAGGATCTTGCAGTATACGAAAAACGATCCAAATCGGACTGTTGTGAATCCGTACATCCATTTTGGCCAGAGATCAGTTTGGCCAAGGGGTTTGCCATTGGAAAACGTTGGCCAAATTTGGCATGAGGAATTCTATGGTGAGACATTTGGAGGGAAACAGTACATTCAACAAGGCATATCTAATGGCTTACCTGATGTGGACTCAATCTTCTATTTCACCAGGAAACTGACTTCTGAAGTGTTTGATGTTAAGTTTGATGATCGTTCCCCAAAAGTCGCAGTGCCACAGGGTTTGATGGTGCCATTAAACTCGTTTAATACAATCTTTCATTCAAATGCCTTTTGGGGGTTGATGCTTCCTGTTTCAGTTAGCTCAATGGCTTCTGATGTGCTTAGGGGATACTGGGCCCAAAGGCTCTTGTGGGAAATTGGTGGGTTTGTTGCTGTTTATCCTCCAACTGTCCATAGGGAGGATAAAGTGGGTTCGTACCCGTTTTCAGAAGAGAAGGATCTACATGTAAACGTGGGTCGCCTAATTAAGTTCTTATCTTTTTGGGAGTCCTCAAATGCAAAATTATTTGAGAAGATCTTGCAATTGAGTTTTGAGATGGCCAAAAATGATTTCTGGACAGAGACAGATTTGGAACTCACAGTTGCTTGGCTTCAGGATTTGATAGCTGTTGGTTACAAACCGCCTAGACCATCAGCATTACGTCCAGCAGGACAGAAAACCGCTAATGCTCATGAAGAAAGGAGGGAGTTTGTCCCTAGCAAACTTCCTTCCGTACATCTTGCTGTGGACGAATCTAATTCAGTTAACTATGAGATTGGAAAGTTTGTTCGGTGGAGAAAAAATTTCGGAAATACTGTGCTGATCATGTTTATTAGGGGCTCTGTGGAGCGTACTGCTTTAGAATGGAGATTGCTATATGGAAGGTTATTCAAAACTGTGGTTATTTTGTCAGAGCAAGCTCATCCGGATTTATCTGTCAAGCAGGCACACTTGGATGATATATACAAGTGAGTATAATCTAATATATCTTCACATGAATTCATACAAGACCACTAATGCTTGGAAGTAAGCTGAAATTGTTTCACGTTATATGACATAATAAACTGGCTACAATCATATTACAAAAAACAGTTTTTCATGTTCAGGTTTGTTTATCTTATTGATCATGAGATACTCCATTGGATGCAGGTATTTACCAGGGATATTTCAGAGATTCTCTAGTGCTGATGGATTTCTGTTCCTCCAGGACAATACTGTCCTCAACTACTGGAATTTGCTTCAAGCAGACGGATCAAAATTGTGGATAACCAACAAGGTACATTTTCATTACTGAGGTGATTATTTATTGTATGTTATGCTTACATCTCATATTTTACTGATAACTCCTGGTTCAATTAGGTGCCTAGATCATGGACTGCTGTTTCAGCTAAAGAGAGCGATTCGCCATGGCTTTCAAAACAGGCGGAGAAGGTGAAAAAAGTGGTGAGAATAATGCCTGTTCATCTGCAAGTCAATTTCAAGGATAGCAGCCCCAAAGACCAAAGCATTGTAACCTGCACCTCTGAAGTGTTCTACATTCCACAGCGCTTTGTGGGAGATTTCATAGATCTTGTGGGACTTGTGGGCAACTATAAGATCCATTACACAGTTGCGGTGCCTCTTTTCTTTATGTCAATGGACTCACCCAATAACTATGACCCTGTTCTTAGCTCTGCAATCTATAGCAATGGCATGTTGTCGCCGGGTTCTTCAAACCTGTACTCTTTGCAAGCTCCTGCTCTTCATCCATGGAATGTTTCAAATGAGTCAGAATTTACAAAACTCATAGAGTTAATGGCGCCCGGGGACCCTCTTCTGATGGAGCTGATATAGAACTTCATTCAACAGTATTGTGATACAGAGAGTAGTATGTGAAAGAGTTGTGTAAAGAAGGGCAAAGTCAATGCTGCAAAAAAAAAGGCATAATGTTCTTTATTTTTTCCACTTCTGTTGTAAAGTCAAACATAAATGGTAACATAATTAATCTTTACAGAGACCTCCAAACAATGGTGGATTTGGCTAGAGTACGTACAGTATAGTACTTCCAGATTACTTTACAAACACAACATATCCCAACATACAACACATTTCAACCCCTTAGCTAAAATATTTTTGGTACAATTTGCTTGCTATGGTAAGGGCATCCCCTTGAGCCTTTGTTGGGTACATATTTGTATTCGATTGCCATTTATTTGAGTAGGATATCCACTCCTTCCTCCATTCCTTTATCTTGAATTGTTTGTTTTCACTTACTGCCAGAGAAAGATGCTTAAAATAGGTTGAGGCACGCGGGAGATAATAGTCTTCTAGCAGTCCGCTCCAGAATTTGTTTGCTAAACCAGGAATTTGGAAAGATAGATTAGGATGAAGCAAAATATGCAAGCTTGCTTTGGTTTGTCTCTGTGAAGGGATGAACTTACCATAATCATGAAGCTTGCTTTGGTTTGTCTCTGTGTTGTCAAACCACATAGTCACTTGTGTTCTTGCGTTCCACTCATACTGAGCAAGAGAAGAAGTTATGTCAAAGCAGGTTTTCATTACTGATGACATCTAATTTTTAGGATAAACTACACAAAAATCACCACCCTCATAGGCCACTTGGCACAAAACCACAACAAATATACTTTTGTTAAACCTATACCTATTTATTTTCAATAAAAATGTGAATAAATTAAAAGAAATGTCCAAAAACGCGTTTATCAAATATATTTCATCTCTGTGTTTATGCTTGGTATATTTTCTTAATGTTCTACATGGTGAAAAATAGGGGTGTTGAAATGCTAACCTAGTATTATGATGAACCTAATATCTCACCTGTTTTAGTAAACTGGGATTGGAAGCCAATTTAGAAATGGCATTTGAACTTGTTGAGCAAAGCCAACTATCAAGGTTTTTGTGCAGTGGCCTATATCAAGGGCTTTTTTGTGTCAACTGTCCTCAATTTTATGACAACAATCTAGAAAGGGCATTTGAACTTGTTAAGGAAAGCCAAGTATCAAGTATTCAGGGTTTATTTCAATTGAAAAAGGCTTAACTTTGGAAATTTAATAAAACTACTAATATCTCACCTGTTTTAATTCACTAGGATTGGAAGCCAGTCTCTTTGCACTATCAAGCCATGTTCCGAGCAGAAAATTATCATCAGAAGCAAGAAGTTCATCAATGTCCTTGATGAGTTGAATAAAAGTCTTGCTATGGAGATCTAGAGCGTTTGCATCCTTTGTTAAATAAGCATCTATAGCCTTCATATAGACCTCGTTTGCATGCTTTGAGAGAACTTGTCTGGTCAGATCAACCAAGTCATATCTGCCATTAAATGAAACTGTCAGCATCTCAGAAAACTTACTGTTTCTATATCATAGCAGCTTGGGTTTGGTTCCACTAGAGTCGAAAAATAACTCTATAGATAGATATGATACAAAGCCCCCTCACAAATATGTTAAAGAAAAAAATATAATAGTGATTCTACAAAATCTTTTGCTCAGGCATGAGTCATTAAGTCATTTAACAGTTTGTCTAGTCAACTCAGGAGTCAAATCAATATAATAGTCCGTCTAATTGAACCAAATGTGAGGACATATCATGAATCTTGTAGGTGCAAATTTAACATTAGAAAACAGTTCCAATTGAACCAATTGTAAACGCAGATTAGAAGAAGTGTTAGCCTTACCTGTAAGTGAGGCTTCCATGAAAGTTTACTCCCGCATCTATGAATAGGCGCAAAGCCTTGATAACCTCCTGAGTGGGATACCACAGATGAGCTTGTGGAATGGGATCTCCGGTTTCTAACAAGAAGTATCTAGGGTTTTGGTGTGGCATGAGAAGCCTTTTGTTTTGGTGATTTTGCAGCATAGCGGAGCTAGGACTCACTGCCGGGTCCCAGTCAGGTAACATTACTATATAATCCCTGTTATGGTCCTGAAACCAAGAAAGTAGAAGCTTTTCAGGTATCTCTAGATGTAGATGGTGTTTTCAAAGATGTAAAGTGTCACTTTTGTCGAAAACGGCATCAAGGGTGGTTTGAAATCACAAACACTTGTCCTTTTGGCCACAGAAGAGGGGTACCACAAAAATATACCAACTCCAAATGCTGTATTATTATACACAAAGGAAAGAACAGACACCTTGAGAAATTAATAATGTGGAATACTTACAGCAATTCCATCTGTACAATTGTAAATTGTATGATAAAGAATATCCCAAGCTTCCTCTATTTGGTGATCAGATTTCCCATACCTCCTGTGAGAGTAGCTTCTAAGCCATTCCTACAAGTTTTGAGATTGTAAGAATCCATGTATGAACCCAATGCAACTTACAAGCATAATCTGAATGTGTTGATGATTATTAGATCATTTGGTAGCATTTACCATCACAGGGACATTTTTACTGTGAAATGCCATCTCAGACATAAGCTCATAAACAACAGGGTTGTGTTCTATTCCTTCCATGCACATACCAACACCAACCTAAAAAGAAAATTCTTCAATCATTGGGATAAATAACTGTATACTATGCACCAAAAAGGTAGGAAATACATGGATGTTTACGCAAATAAACTATACCATTGTTGAATTTTCGCTGGTTCTGGCATCAACAGGTCCTGAAGAAACGGAATCCAGTGTCCCATACATTTCAATATTTCCACCAAAGTTATGCAACATGCACCTGGTAATTATACAAAAACCTAGAAAGTTTAAATCACCTAGAAATGTTTCATGCTAATTCCGTCAGTAACTTCAGACTTATCAAATAACCGAAGCATGAGGTTAACAATAAAACAGGAGCATTGCTTACCAGACATACGGGGTGCCATAAAATTGAGAAGAATTTTTCCATATTGGTTTGACTTCAGCAAAGAGATCAAGAACTATCATCTTCCCAAAAGGAACAGAATGAAGAAGTGCCTGCATTAGGATATATACAGTAATAAAATGATAAATGAGAAAAATATCTGACTTCCCAAAAGAATTTTGTATGAAACAGAACCCCAGTTCAATTGAATATAACTCATTACAAAAATATTGATCTGTTTTAAGAGGAATATGTTTTTATAATCAAGCAATTGCCAGATTACAGAATTTTGATTGAAAGATAACTACATACTTTCATCTGCTGTTGCTTCCAGAACTTAGAGTCCGAGTAGAAGAGCCAACCCTGCAATCAGAAATCAACTTGGAGTTAAATTAGTGATCACAGAGACAATAGCCCAAGAACTGTAGGTAGAGGAGCATACTTGCATAAGCCACACTGCATGTTTATCAGCTTTAGCCATTGCTTTATAAACAGAAGCTCCAAGCAATGAAATATATGCTGGATCACTAGTAGGTGGGGAATTTTCATTGAACGTATCACTATAAAATAAAAGAGAAAAATGAGGGCCAAGGGACATTTGTTTTGCAGCAACCACATAGATTTTTTGTTTCTCTTCTGCAAATCAAATGAAGCAGGAATTGTGTATCTTAATAGCAGTGCACAAAAGCAGATCAAAGCCCCCAACCACTCACATCAAGAAATACAATTTAGGGTTTTTGGGTTTAGGCTTAGCATTTAGGGCTTCCAACTTAGGGTTCAAGATTTTGGTTTTTAGGTTTAGGGCTTCAAGGGTTGAGTCAAGAGTTTCTAGGATTGGGATTTAGTAATCTAGAATTTAGGGAGTTTCTGGGTTAGGGTTTATGACAGTCAGGGTTTGGGTTTAAGGTTAGAATTGCTATGGCTTAGGGTTTATGATTGCTACGGAGGGCTTCTATGGTTGGGGATTTCTATGTTTAGGGTGGGGCTTCGGGTTTAGGGTTATTAGGGTGGAAACTATATCCTAATCGTAAATCTAAAACCCTCAATTAATTTTATGAAATTAGTCTCTTCACCTTCATTTGATTAGCCAATTCCTAACTTTACATGTAGGATAAGAGATAGATTAGCACTTCATTAAAGCATAAAGATTGTCAGCAAACACTTCAGGAGTGGAAAAGGCAAAATCACCAGCTGTATATGTCTGTCACATCTCCATATTCTGTGCAATTCAGAAGGCAAAAGGAAGATGGGAACATGTTAGGATAGATAAAACATCAAATAGAGGCTGGAAACATATAGATGAATGGCCAATGAGGCAAAACGAGCTTATTATACAATTTTGACAAGAAGTTGGAGCAAACAAAGACACATTATTCCTTTTTCAAGAACCCTTCATATGCCTGACTGCAGAACCACTTAACTTCAAAGTAGGTGACATTGTATTGAAATTCACCTACTTATTGAAGTTAAGTGGTTTCACAGTTGGGCATTTAAAGAACTTTTGAAAGAGGAATAATGTAATTTTGTTTGCTGCAACTTCTAGTCAAAATTATACGTAGTACAGGACTACATGATCAAGAAAATCATGTTTACAGCATATTTTCTGCACAATCAGTAGTCATTTATTCTATTTTACATTGTTAAAACAGGTGGCTCACCTTTGATTTGTTGCTTTATAAAATCCTCTCCAATCTTGACAAAAAGAGGATCAGAAGGATCCAGGAGATATGTACAACACCACCTTGGATCGCTATCCACAGTATTCCTAAGTGAATACAAGGGAAAAGAATAATCATAGTTTGTCAATTTGCTACACGGGATCCTTGTTCCTTCGTTATAAATCTCAAATGGAATTATGTAATTGGATTTTGAGGCTATGATGAGGTTATTATTAAGAATGATATGCATAAAACTTATATATAATGCAACTTGACAAACAAAGTTCATCAAAATTCATATAAAATAGAGTTTTGCGGCATTTCTACAGCAATATCCACAACTATGAATTGCAAGAGATAAGGTAAACTAGCTGATCACTATGAAATGCTTTATAAGTAGCATGCCATTCCATATTCAAAAGGAAAAGAATGGGATGAAGCAAGTGGAATACCAGTCACCGAGTCTTGTAATATTTGATGAAGGGAAGATCTTTCTCAAAGCAGCTGGAACATTTCCGGAGAATGATGGCAGAACTGGAAAAGGATAGAAGATTGTCAATGGAAGATAAAAGGCAATGCTGTGTTACATTGCAATTGAAAGAAGTTAAAAACGCTTTGTACGGACATTATATGGCTAAAAGTAAAGTCAAATTTTCATATAATGAATTCAGCAGTTGAAAACATGAGTGAGAAAAGATTAGGAATTGTCCAGAAAAAAATAATACCTGGAGTCATGCCTAGCTCCAGCATCCTAGTTAATATTTTCTTTTGCAAGGCCAGTTGCTGATCCAGCCAATTTTGTGATAATGGTCCGCCCCAACTGGTGCATGAAAGATATTGGTTATAAAAAAAAAGACTACTAGCCACTAAAGCCACAAGAATATGTGAAATTACACAATGATACCAAGTCATTATCGCTCATAAGATGCACAAGAGTACAAGGAACGACCAACAAATTTAGATCAGAGATTGCCTCTGGTGCATGGAGCACAGGAGCAGTGAAATAAGAGTAATCAACAGAAAAGTTTGACATATTTATACCCAGCAGACAACCCATTTAGACAATCCAGGTCAAAGGACATAAATATACTTACCCATGTAGATTTCCCATGCGAGCCCAAGCAAGAAAAGCAGGTCCCCCAAAGAAATCATTTAAATCTTCCTTGCTGATATTGAAATCCTATCACCAAAAGACGGCAACATCTAATAAATCACCAGCAGAAAGAACGAATTAATGATATGCTCTAAGTAAAGGAGCTCTAACTAGGGGAGAGTCTATTAATTAACAACTCACCATAAACACTTTTTGCCAAATGGATTCTTGACCAGTAAATGCCAAAGGTAGATTAATTCCTTGAAGTGCCATCCAATCTATCTCCTTCTCCCATCTGTCCCAGTCCCACCATACATATGAATCTACCACAGAAAAAATGTCAACAATGCATCACAGAAGTGACCTTATTTCAAAATACATTATTCTTCTGGATTTTTATTGAAGTAAAAAAGAAAGCTTAGAAAAAAGATCATTGCATTAGATTGATCAGACCAAATGAATACCTTATACATTAAATTAATGAAAAGTTAAAGCAACTCTAGCCTGTCACATGATATAAAAGATAATAAAGACTTCAATAGCATGACTACAACTCACAGCTTGAGGTAACGACATTTTGGTAGTAATTCCATGGAACTGGACGATGAACAATCACCCCATTGTCTCGGACAGAATGCAGATATCCAGGCTTAGGAACAGAGGCCATCTGAACACCCCCTGTCTTGTCCCATGAGATATGAGCACCACATGAGTACTTTAAGTACCAGTGCAGCCCAGATGCAATTTCCACAGCTGAAGTTCCTTTAATACTGACCAAAAAAGATTAGGCAAAACATGTGATGTCAAAGGGATGCCTCTACCCTTCAATTTTTCACTAAACTTAACACAATAAATACACTTCCCCTTCTTCATTTAAAAAGATATGTGTTTTGAAGATTATGTTTTAGAGTTCAGACCCAATTTAAGTTGCATCTCATATCGGATTATCTGCTCCCATTCACAATATTTTTTAGTCTGTTCTTTTTACTTTCTCAATGAAAAGAAAGGGGAGATATATTCTATCCAGAAGAATTAAGTTCCACCTGCTTGCTGATAATACTTCAGCAATCAAAACACGACTAAAACTATTAAGATGCTAGATAATGTTCACACTTGTAAGATACTTGATGATGGATATATAACGAGGGAGAACCAAAATTTCACATACACAATTTCTGGCCCATGCTCGCTTGATTGATCATAATTTTCTACCCAGAAGCAACTTACTCCACCACAAACATCCTGCCAGATAGTGCAAACCGTTGATATAACAATATTGTCAAAAAAATATCCATATTAGCACCAGCAAATGAGAGATGGTAGACTGTCATAAACATAAATCTGGTCAAAGCAAGTGCATATAGCTTTTCTAGGTAGGCCAATTATGGAACATTGCCAAGATTTCTTCAAGATACGATGCTTAATTGTAGCAATTCTAGCAATTGTAAGCAAGAAAGTAAGAAGCTCAGAAATTATTCCCGGCGTCCCTCGCAAATCAACTCAAATTATCCAACCAAATTGGAAGTTGAGAATGAAAGAGAAGAGAATTGGTACCTTGGAGATAATTTTGAGCTCAAAGCTGGAAGAATAGGCGGGTAGCAGTCTCCGAAGAAGGGCTTTAGCGGCGGATTCCTGGACAGTGGCAGATGGTTTCTGGGCGTCCAAGCGGTTGACCAAATCCCTAATTGGCTCTAAATCCTGAGACGAATTGGCTAGCGAGTAAACGGAGACGAGTATTAGGATGAGCAATTTCAGATTCTCCATGGATGCTTGCTCCGAATTGGGAGCACAATCTTTCCGGTCAAAGGCTCCGCCTCCACTATCTGACTCAAAAAGATAAACAAAACGTCGTCGTTATGGCTCCAAATAATAGAAGGAATGAGCTCAAGAGATAATTATGAAAATCAAGGACAATCAAAATCGAAAAATGAGATATTTGTATTGTACTGTATTCTTTCAACGTTCGAGCTTTCAACATCACATTACCCGCCAAATCACACATGCTCATCTTCCCAAACAAAAATTAACCAACCATTCATCCTTCATTCGTTTGCTTTCTAAGCTTCTCAAACTCTTCAATGGCGACTTTGACTTGTTCACTCCCCCTCCTCCGATTCTCAGCTCCCAAAACATCATCCACCTCCCACTTCCCACACCGGCGATTCCACCTCCGGCCGGCCGCGTGTCTTCGCTCGCCGTCGCACGAATCGCTTCCAACCACAAACCCCCTTTCTCCCTCTAACCCTAAAATAACAGAAAGTGCCCAGAACGGTTCCAATTTCAACTACGCCCTTGCAAGCCCTAATGGAAACAGCCCTACTACTTCTCGCTTAGCTCAATCCGCGGAGTCATCAATTGAGCGAGTAACTTACTGAGCATGCCTTTTCTCTTTTCATCTTCATCTTCAAATTCCAGACTTCAAGATAAAAACTTTATTGGTTCTTCATAACTTAATTTGTGCAGGTAATATTTGATTTTCGCTTCCTGGCGCTTCTTGCTATTGGAGGTTCATTGGCCGGTTCACTCTTATGCTTCTTGAATGTAATATTTCCTTTCTATTCCTTTTTCACTTCCTTCTTTCTCAGAAGTGTACGTTATACCTTAGAGATTTAAATTCTGAGCTGGGGTTGTTGCTGTTAATGGATTAGTTCACTTGCTTAAATAATGAGTTAAATTTTAAACCTGGGTTAATTAATCTTAAATATGTCCCTATCACCTTAATGTAGTTTCTTCAGAATATAAGAGATTCACATATTTCTTCTTTATGAATTTGTTTATGATTTCAGGGCTGTGTTTATATTGTGGATGCATACAAGGTTTATTGGTCAAGCTGTGTCAAGGGAATACACACCGGACAGATGGTTCTTCGCCTAGTTGAAGCTATTGGTGAGGAGTCAGAAGCCCCAACTGTCTATCTAGATCTAGATTATATTTCCTGGTTATTGTGCTTGTTCAGATTATCATTGATCAAGAATCCATTAAAACTTTCTCTAAAAGGCAGCAAAGTCAAGGTTTTTTCAGTTATGATCTCCATCTCACATCATAACTTCATCTTTGCTTATGCAGATGTTTATCTAGCTGGAACGGTGATGTTCATCTTTGGTATGGGCTTATATGGATTATTCATCAGCAATGTCTCTTCGGGTCTACCTCCAGATGATGACCGTGCCCTGAAAGGATCCTCTTTGTTTGGGATGTTTGCTCTCAAGGTGATAAATATCTATAATACATGAACAGAAGAAGGTTTAGAAATTGTTTTTGTGCTTTCTTAATCACATGGTTTTTTTTTCCAGGAGAGGCCAAAGTGGATGAAGATCAGCTCGCTTGATGAGCTAAAGACCAAGGTGGGTCATGTAATCGTGATGATTCTTCTGGTGAAGATGTTCGAGAGAAGCAAGATGGTGCAGATAGCCACAGGCTTGGATCTACTCAGTTATTCAGTGTGTATCTTTCTGTCGTCTGCTTCCTTGTATATCCTCCATAACCTTCACAGGCCAGAGTCTGAGTGAAACATAAATCTGCTTCTGAAGAGATGATGTGAAGTGTATAATAGTTTACATATTCAAATAGGAACTGGGTTCTGATTTCAGTGATTTAGATAGCAATTATCATTCTCCCCTGGTTTGAAGTCATAAAATCCTCATCTTCATATGGAGTTGAAGAATGACATGGAAGATGCAACATTCCATTAGTAAACTGTTGGTTGGATAATTTGGATTCATCTTAATGGACATAGCCAAAGTAAACTGTTGTTGCCTGGATAATTTGGATTCATCACATAATGAACGTAGCCAAAAATTTAGTCATTGATAAAAAAAATAATGCAAAAATGCGTCTGCCGGGAGTCGAACCCGGGTCTATTGCTTGGAAGGCAATTATCCTAACCGTTGGACTACAGACGCTTGTTGTTTTCAATACTTCTGGTCATCAAATCTAAACAAACAATAATGAACATAGCCAAAAATTCAGACATTGATGGAAAAATGATGCGTCTGCCGGGAGTCGAACCCGGGTCTATTGCTTGGAAGGCAATTATCCTAACCGTTGGACTACAGACGCTTGTTGTTTCACTTCTCGTGGATGATAAATAATTTTATATGAAGAATAAGAACCCAAAGCCCAAAAATAAATGACTGATACAGTGAGACTGAGACCACAAGTGATGTTCTTCTCCTTCCTAATTTCAGACGCATATAAGCTTAGCACATTTCTTTTTTAACAAATCTTGTCATATATGTACGCATGTAGCTTATGGATTGGGCATCACTTCAGCCCAATCTGGTCAATTCCTAAGCTGTGTAAAACCGTAATGTGTGATTAGGGGATGAGCCAAATTGTGCAACTGTGCAAGGCTTCCAAGCTTGATTTCTTGATCTTCAATAAGGGGCTTCCAATATATATACAAGTTGCTCACAAAGATAAGTTACTACCAAACAAGTACCCATGATGTCAAAAACCTTAATTTTGACAGAGATTAACATGTTAGATTAATGAGGGTAATTTTTCATGTAGATTTGGAAAGATTGATAGTAATAACAACATGAAATTACAGCATTTGAGTACTACAAAGATTTTCGCTGGATCACTATAAAAACAAAAGAACCCTTGGGCATTCACAGTAACAGTTTTGCTTCCCTTAGATCTGCTTTACTCGCACCGGCAACAGTCTTCTACCTAAAACCAACCATCACATGAAGCTGAGGAAGGACAAAACAAGTGAGAATTCGAAGCTGCAATTTACAAGGGCCTATGCGTTTGAAGACGGCTTGTAGTCGAGCATATCCCTAATATTCAGTCGAATGGAAGGGCCCATTGAGGAGCAGACGTGGGCACTTTTCCAGTATACTCCTTTAGCACCAGACGGCTTGTTTGTCTCCACTGATTTCTGCCCAGAAATTTAGTTTTCAATGAGGGGAAAAATATTACCATAATAAACATGCAAACAAAAATCAGTGTTAAAAAATGGAGAGACATCGTTCAAGAACATACAATAACAGCAAGCAAGTTTTCTAGGAGATCTTCCTCAGGAAAGTTAGCTTTGCCAAAGGGTAAGTGAACGATTCCTGTTTTGTCTGCTCTGTACTCTACCTTTCCCTGCTTGAACTCAGCTATTGCCTGCAAATCATCATTTGAAACATACTATTAGCACACTTCTAAATTCCTCACATTTTTAATTCATATTTCTCCAATGTACTCATGTTAAGATATTATGTCAATGACTTTGTAATTTGAGAACTGCAAGTATAACTCATAGTGCTTACCTGAGGAATGTTGGTTGTGACAGTCCCTGCTTTGGGATTTGGCATAAGCCCCCTGGGTCCCAAAATTTTACCTAAGCTGGCAACCTGACAGAATAAATAAAAGCAGTTAAAGTAAATAAACTATGAAATGATAGATCCCAAAAAATTCTAGACATAGACAATGTTTCAAGAAGTATATCTGTATGAAGAGGAAATATCATTTCTCATGTTTTCTTTCAACTAGCTATATTGGTGTTCAACCCTTTCAAAGGCAGCATAGATGTAGAGTGTCAAAATGTAAAAGTTGCGAACTTTTAAATCGTGTGATCAGTAATGATAAAATTATTTTTACTCAAAAATAGTGGATTCTGGGGCAACTCTTCCTCAACAGACTAATCACACACAAAATTTGAAACATCCACATATGAAGCTTATGTAGATTAGCAGAATAGCACCTTAGGCATCATATCTGGAGAAGCAATCAATTTATCAAACTCCATGAATCCTCCCTTTATTTGCTCAATCAAATCTTCTCCACCAACAATATCTGCTCCTGAGTTCTTGGCTTCATCAATCTTTTCCCCTGCATAAAATTGAAAGTAAAATATTTAATACAGATGTATGAAAGCAAGATGACGTGGAAGAGAAAAGTAGGACTCTTAAAGTCTCCAACTCAGAAAATCCAAATAAAGAAGATCAAGCTACACATTGATGGCATTTAAATTCCAAGAGGTATATGTGCATGAGTGCCCAAGGTTATCGCATCCAATATACAGGCCACATTGATAAATTCCAAGTTTACAAAAAGGTGAAAATCAATTTTGGCCTATGTGAAAACTGAAAAGTACTCAAGTGTGAGCGCAAACACACTATAAATAATTTTGTTGGCTCTATTTTGTGAATCTTAGATAAGAGCACGTCGTCCATTCCGTAATAAGTAAGGATTCATTTCCAAAAATGTTGTGCAAGATGTATTCACACTCTTGCATTCTACCTCTTCTTGGAAACAAGCTCACACCCTTTAGACATGGAGAATATGGATATGCGCTTCTTACCCACCTCATTATGTTTTCAGTTATCAGGTTGAGAAAGTCAAGTAAGGCAAAGGGGCATTTCTATATCCACTAAAAAAGCAGTGTAGCTATTTTCCACAAACTGCTATACTTTAAAAATGATAATGGGTCATATATGGATTCAAGCATACTAGAACTATGGCTTTCATCACCATCATAATGGTACAATCTTGCAGACCATTTGGAGGCATATACTCCTCACTCTCAAAACTCAAAATTAAGTATCACATCCAATATTGGAATCATCACCATAGACAAGAAGTATTAGATAATCAAATATTGCAATGCATGAACAGTGAATCTCTTATACAACTAGTACCTTGTGCAAGAACAGCTACTTTAACAGTTTGCCCAGTTCCTTTCGGCAAATTCACCTATTACAATTATCCCACAAATATAAACAGAATCTAGGTAAACATGCAAAATTTATACTGCAAACCATTGAGCGGGTCAGCAGAAGAGGGGAAAAAAAAGGCTAAACGAATGCTTACAGTGGCCCTCAGCTGTTGATCATTGTATTTAGGATCAATGTTCAGACGGAAATGGGCCTCAGCTGTTTCCACAAACTTCACGCTCGACATTTCCTTGAGTAATGATATTGCTGTCTTCAAGTCATACTCTTTCTTGTTTTCCCTCAACTTTTGAATCTCCAAAAACCTCTTGGACCTCCTCTGACGGTGCAAAAAATTGAATTAGAAGGAATACTATGTTCAAGAAAGTGATCATACAAGCAATACCAAGTACATTACTTGCTCTTGAAACCAATCTCTAAACTGAGAAATTTTGAAGTGCCCAAAACCTTTTGCAATGAAATCTTAAAGGGGCAAACATATAAGATCTAAATACATAATTTTGTACAAGCAACATTTGATTCAGTCTAAAGGATCACAAATTCCCACACTTCTCTTCTGCCATCAACATAATGTTCACAGTTTTCAGCTAAATTATTAACCTGAGAACCCAACCAAATTATAAAACCTGCATTCAATTAGAAAATCTAACCCTAAATTCCCTCAACATCCAATTCGAATACGCACACCACATCCCTAAGAGCACCAAAATTAAGCAAAAGCCAGACTAAAACAGATCAATCCGAGTATAAAAAAGGCAAATTCAATCAAAAAAGAGTGCAATTATAAGAACAGCTGAAAAAGAATAGAATACCCTATCTCTCTTCAAAGGCAAAGCAGCCTTGCCCGTCTTAGGCTTAGTTTGAACCACCGTCGCAACGCCCTCAGCTTCCGCCGCCTCTCCCTCTCGCTCCTCCTCCTCCACGTCCTCCTCCACCTCCGCCGCCAGAGCAGCCACGCCGACGCGTGAACCGGGATTAGAAGACGCGGCGAGTTTCGGTCCATAGACCCACTTAACGGACCTCCGTTCTCTGCTATGGAGAACGAGAGGGTAGACGGAGAAAGTGGAGAAGGCGGGTTTGGGGTTACAGGATGAGACGGAAAAGGTGAGATCTCGGTGTCGTTGGAGAGAGGAGAGTGTTAGAGATGAAGAAGGCGACGTGGTAGTGGCAGCTGCCATGGCTGATGGCTCCTGATTTCACAGAGAAGGGGAAAACAGGGGAGGATTGATTTTTTTTTTGGTTTTTTTGGATTGGGGGTGTTATCCAGAGAATACGAGAAGGAGATAAGAGAAAGAGTGATTGCGAGAGCAATCCATGCCACAAAAGCTCTTCCTTTGTAAAGGTTAAAAACAAAAACCGAAAAACAAACCCATGGTGTTTACTGTTTCATAGCTCAAACCACTCAGTCCAGAGATTGTTCATGGTCACAGAGGAGGTTCGTCTTGGTTGATTTGGGCCTGGACTCGTTACAAGTTTAAAAGCCCAGTGTTTCAGCCCAATACTGGTATCATTGTCTTCCTCTATGTTTTTTTATCACTTTTTTATGAGGAAAATTTTAGGTGAACTCAAAGAGCGGACTAGCTTAGTGCATTTTTCGGATAAAAATGTTTACTTTCGAATGAGTTACAAGTTGATGTTCACTTTCGGTACTTGGATTAGTTTGACAGTCTCAAAAGATTGCAAAAAGATCCGAGTATTTAGAGTTAGATTAAGGATATTTAAATTTGTGATGATATTTGGAGCTAAAAATCTCTTTTGGAGGAAAACAGACTTAAAAAGTACTTCTTAGATTAAGAGGATGCTCTCGACACTCTAGACGACAAAGCCTCTAGTTCTTTGAGCATTCTTCAACTGATTTTTTCCATGAGAGCGCTATTTGTTTGTCTCGTGCTCAGGCCCGTCTAATTATTTTAGGGGTCCTAGGGCGAAATACAATTTAGGGGCCCTTGAATTAACAAATAAATGGGCCTTTTTAACACAACAAATAAATGGGCTTTTTTATACAATTTTTATTTATTTTTTATGCTAGATAATAAATCATAGCCTTTTCTTATCAATAATGGGCTTTTTTAACATTAATGGGGGGCTTTTTTAACATCAATAGACCTATTTTTACTAGTAATAATTTTCTTGTTGGGACCTCTATATTTTGGGGGCCCATTGCGACCGCCCCTCCTCACCGCCCCAAATAGCCGCCCCTGCTCGTGCTCCTCATGCCAAGACCTTCAACTTCTGTTGGTTCTTTAACCTTCTCCCAGCTTAGCAAATGATTTTCCCCTTTTTCTCTTCAATAGAATCTCAAATGAAATTTCTGATCATTTTTTCTAATTCGTCACAAATATGCATAAGAAGATTGCATTGTGTAGTATGAAATGCTTTCATTAGCCAAGTTTGCAAGAGTTACACGACCCGACATGGATAAATACTTAGATAGTTAGCAAGCAAGCTTTCACTTCACTCTTTCTACCACATGTTTGTACAAATGTTTGTTAGTGCACCTTGGTTAGATTGACGCCCAAATATATTTTGATATCTTTCGTGATCGGTATTTCACTCCAACCCCTTTAAGTGTCCTCTTCGTGCGTGTAAAAGACACTTAATAAGGATAGAAATCAAAGATTATAGTTCGGATGAGTATCGCACTAAGTCGTCGGGTAGGCGAGTGTCACACTAAAGCATGACAACACGTTGGATGTGGTTGCGATAGGATGATGGTGATGCATTGGACGTTGATCTACGTGCATCATGTTTTATGTCATTACCTCTCAATGGATAGTTGGAAAAGTGGCACCTTAGAGTTTATTTATCATGCTTGAGTGGTCACCCATGTTGGTGTCGTGCTTATTAAGTGCGAGCAAACACTAAGAAGGTGTATCCATGAATATTAATCATTAAATTTTAGAGGTGACACATGTTTGTTCGTCATTTTCTCTCAAAATGTTGAATTGTATATGTATGTTTTTTTCACAAACACAAAATGTTATAGTTACTAACTAAGTTAAGAAGACTTGACTATTATCTATCTGTTTTTGAGACTAGATTGATAGTTTGGAATGTATATGAAAACTTGTATGTATTTTTCAAATGAGATTAGAAAATAACTATATTTTTATTAAACTCTTTTCATATTAAAATTATTTTAAAGTACGAAATAAGTACATGCATGACTTAAAAAAAGTACGAAATTGCACAAGGTTTTGGTTTTGGTTTTTGTAAGGGTAATCCGGTAAAATTATGCTATATTGTTTTTGCCCCGTCCTAGCAAAGAGCATAGTAGAGTCACAAGGAGTTTCTCCCAGTCGGCTCTTTGCACATCCTTCGTCTTCTATTCTACTCACCAGCAGCTACATAGCGTAAAAACCCTAAATTCCCAAAATCGGATTCGCAAGAAAGAGAAAATATGGTGTGCATAAGAAAGGCGACGATGGATGATCTGCTTGCTATGCAAGCCTGCAACCTGCTGTGTCTCCCGGAGAACTACCAGATGAAATACTACCTCTACCATATTCTCTCTTGGCCCCAACTTCTCTACGTCGCCGAGGACTACAACGGCCGAATCGTCGGTTACGTTCTCGCCAAGATGGAGGAGGAGACCACCGAGTGCCATGGACATATCACCTCACTCGCCGTCCTCAGGACTCACAGGTATTAGACCCTTCACGCTACCAATCTGCGACCAAAATTTTATGATTTGGAACTCAGTATATCATTGTGTAACCTTGACAATTGACATTGAGATTGATTTTTTTAATTGGCTGATGGCTGTTTAGTGTTGTGAAATCAATTTTTGTGATTTTTGATTTGGGATGCTATCTGTATGCTGGCGTTGGTTGCTATGATTTCCTAGGGTAGTGGTGTAGTGTGGTATAAATCGACAATGTAACGTGCCTAATTTTTTGTTGGTTTTAACTTCAATTGTTGAGAGTGGCTCTTAAAGCTTGCATATTTATTCAAAACGGGATTTTGCATTTTGGCTGTGTTTGCTTGTTTCTGAGTGGGATCAATTATAAATGCGCCATGCTATGGTTGATCTTTGGAGGCTTTGGTGGTGCTGTTGGCAATTAAATTAATCCTTCCTCATTCGGCAGGAAGTTGGGACTGGCAACAAAATTGATGACAGCGGCCCAAAATGCTATGGAGCAGGTATATGAGGCCGAATATGTGTCTTTACATGTGAGGAAGAGCAACCGGGCGGCATTCAACCTTTACACAGGGACCCTGGGTTACAAGATTCATGATGTGGAGGCTAAGTACTATGCTGATGGGGAAGATGCTTATGATATGAGGAAGCAGTTGAAGGGGAAGCCTGTTGGTCATGGTGGTGGCCACCATCACCATCATCATCATGGTGGTGGTTGTTGTTCTGGTGGAGCTGTGGCAGCTAAGTCGGAGGGGATGGCAAATCAGGGCGGAGGAAGGGCTGAGGCCAAATCGGGAGCTGCAGAATAAGTGGTGAGTTTCTCTTTGTGTTCCATTTTGATCTTACTTCTCTGTAGAACATGCTTGGTAGTGACTGGATGTGAATATGTGATTATATGTGTGCTTGTATTTCTTTGTTGTGACAGTCTGATATATGTACGTCCATTAAGTGAGACAAATTGATGAACTTGTTGTGTATAAATGATCTTTTAATCAAGATGCACATGTTACTTAGGTCGAGTCACTGCATTTTCTAGGGTATATGATTGATCCTTATTTGGCTAAAATTCAATATCACTACTCATTACACTTCTTGTTACTCTGGCTAGGATACATTTCTGTGACTTAGTTACTTTATATTATTCTGGAGCATCTGATGTAACACTGTAGTGTATTCTGCTGAGGATAGAGCATTGCCCATCAAAACTTGGGATCGGTTTTCATTCAATGACTCTTTTGATGTCTTATAACATGTTGAGGTGTAAATATACATCATTTGCATATTTCATTTACTAACTTTTCATGTCCATGTTTGCATGTTTATATAGGTCATCTGCACACGTTTCTATAGTCTTCAACTCTTTGATCTTTCTTCTTTTAGTGTTGATGAGGTTACTGAATCAAGAGCATGAGATGAACAAGTGTTTCTCGTTGTACACATACGTTAACTAGCATGTGGGGGTTGTAGGATTTAAAGGCAAAGTTTAAGGGAGACTGAAGTGTTAGCTTTATCCTTTCATCAATGCTTCTTCTTGACTATAAATATGTTTCTTGTGTTGGGAGGCTATCTTTTCCTCTCTTTGTTTGCATGTGTACAGTGAAATGTAATTATGCATCTGTTTGACATCTTGCCTTTAATATTGTAGGTATTTAGCAATTCATTAATGAATTATTACTTCTTTTTTTTGTTATATCTGTGTTTTGGGAGCAGGACTTCCCCTTGGCGCTCCAAACCTACCAGCAAAGCAACAGGTCTGCTAAGGCTGCCTTTCTTAGGCTATCTCATAATTTTATTGTATCAAATATGGCGATTTTTGGGAGGAAAAGCATATACATTCATGTTGTTGTTCTGAACTCAGATGAATGCTAAGAGATTGTATTTTGCCCTTTACTGATGTTGTTTGGTTGAACTTTACCTTGATGATATTTTTCCAGCAATAACATATTGCCAGTTTTTATTTTTATATACATTTTTTTTGAGCCTGCTTGAGAAATGGGCTCACTCTCAAATTTTGAATGTCCAAGGTGCATCCACCAATTCCAGGAAGTGGCCGAAGGCCCTGTGGTTGCACCACATCTCAGCTGCTACCTTCACTGTGCTGTCTATATGAAGAAAGGGCGCATTGAGATTTTTTTATATGCAGATGTTGATCCTCTAGTTAGCTAGTAGCTTGTAGAATGGATTGGTATACATGGTAAAGTAGCTTGTAGAATGGAATTGTGTTTAAAATGCAGTTTCTTGATTTATTGATCATTGATTTCTCATTCTGATAGTAAACACTAAAACAGTCAATAGGTTTGAGCTTTCATTTGAGTATTAATTGATGGGATGACCATGATTTTGATGCACAATCACACTGATTTCCATTTATGTATTAAAAAGCAAGGAAGAATATTAGATGAGTTTTATGTATAAAGTGATTGAAATTAGGCAACCTTTGAAATAATTGGTGGCTATCATAGTGGAGCATATATGTGATTCTGAAGGAAGCTTTATGGCCACTTCCTGCTGCATTGCTCCATAGGCATGATGGTTGTTTGTGGAATCCAGAGTGGTTGATCTTTTTCAAAATTCATAGTTGAAGCTAACAAACAATATGGACATGCTTAATGTAATATACTGTCGTAGTTGGAATAGTGATACAGGTACTGAAAAAGATGTTTGGTATATTCTATGTATTTCTTTATCGAATCAATATATTGAGAATACAGTATATGTGTTGGATGGCACTGCTATCAGAAAAAGAAAATGGGCAATCAGATATTTGGCAATTGGGCAAATTTTTTTTTTGACTTCTTGAAATCCCATTTCTCCCATCTAGAGGATGTGCTTAAACAACTTATCTTGCACAATGAGGAGTAGATCATTCTAAACTAGAACCCATTACATTATTAAAGTAACATCACTCATTAAAGAATAAGGCAATTAACACAAAAATAATTGCTTGTTTCTTCTTCCTACCTATCACAAATTACAAAATAAATAGTGGGTTGCTGATTACAGCTACAATACCCAACCACCCAAATGAATATAGTTCAAAAAAAAGTGACCCATAAATAAGCATTATATGCTTCTTTTTACACCTTTTCCCCCTTCTCAAATCACATCAAACCCAGTTCTTCACTCTCACCACATAAACCCACTTTTTTCCTCCTTTCCAGCACAAATTTTCTCATCCTCAATGATACAAGTCCCACAAATTTCTTTTAGCTACACTTGCACCCAACATAGCTTCTTCCTTCAAGTAACAACTGCAACTCCTAAGCTCTAACTATGTTACACGCTAGCCCCTAAATATGTACCAAGACCCGGAGCAATGTTCTGACTCACTTTATGTATTAACGAACCGACGGGGAATTCTTGGAGTAGGCACCGACACATCTCGTCCAGCTCTTAACGAACTAAGCCTATCTGGAATCGTGCTATCGAACAATCTGTTGTTCGGACTCTCAGCATAGCAAACGTAGTAACAGCTTACGCACGCGTGTGGCAAGGCCATGGCAATCCTTGTCTACAAGTGTACCAAGGAACCATGTTAATATACACTTTTATAGTATCCAAAATGCTGTTTATGATTAAAAGGTAAAGGATATAGGCATATACCATGAGATACCCAACAAAGAAGGCTAGAAGAGATATGGTGGCTATGAAGCTCTGGTGGGTCTTAGAAGTCCAAGCAGCCACCATTATTGTGCAGAGAGCGCCGCTACAGACTCCAGAGAGGAAGCATAGAGCTGAGGTTATGTCAGAGTCAACCATAACTTCCATCTCTTGAGAATGCCTCTGAAAAACCTCCCATGTGTCTATTGAAGCTTTTGTAAAGCCCTTCCCATAAGCTGCTATCTGCATTTTCCAAAATCCAAATGACATGGTTTCAAGCTTATTCCTGATTTGGTAAACTCACATTTGATGATGTTTTGGCTTCAACATTACAAAATGTGCAATTTGTCCAACCAGAAAGTTCAGTTTTATTGATTACTATATGCCCTATGTGTAGGACAAGAATCCGTATTTAGAAAGATTATAGGGTTTATATTTTCAATTAGGGTAGTAGTTTTCCAACTCAAAATTCTTATCCTATGTCCTAAAAAAGACGGTTTTATCAATTTCATAACACGGAAGTATAAGTGACAAAAATGTATACCTGAACATATGCCCAGCTATTGCCAAACTTGAAGACAGACTGCATGACATTCAAGCAACAATGTGCACAAGAGAACATGAACTCATCTTCCCCTTCAAGCAAATTCAATCCCCGAGCCACGATCCTCAAAGCTTCAATGGTGGGAACAAACAATGACCCGAGACTAGCACTCCCAAGGTTCCGAGTAAGAGCTCTTTGGAAGCAGAATTTTGTGTTGGACTGCATTCCTCTAAGGTAATAAAGAGCAATCACCCTACTCACAGTCAAATTAACCACATTCCTCATAACCTCAGCTGTCCAAGCTAAGCTCAGAACAAGTGCAATAATAATCGCCGGTGGCGCATAAAAGTTCAATGCTCCAATCACAGCCAGAATCCACAATGACATCCATAGAAACCCAATTCCAAGCATCCAGTAAGTAGGCCTATTGATATCATGAAACTTGGCCACTGGCACAAGAGACTGAAGAAGCACTTTTGTGCAGAATTTGATCCTTTGGGTGACCCAACAAGCATATAAACCGTTTCCAACCGAGAAGAGCAAGAGGGCGACTCCAACTCCGCTTGTGGACGGCTTCTGGAAGCATATAAGGAAGATTCCAGATGATAAGGTTGAAACAAAGGTGCTCCACAAGATGAAATGGACCATGAACTCAGGCCAAACTCTAACTGCCATCTGCCATGAGAAGGCTAAGGTTATGCTTAGTAATGAAGCAGCTTCTGCCTGTGGAAGGAAGTTTCTTATGACTTTGAGTATCTTCCTCTTGGTCTTTCCTCCTTTCAAGATCCCATCACCTCCCTTGTAGATGAGGAAGCCAACCAGCCCAATTGCAGCCACTGTTTGGAGAATGAATAATAGAAAGGAGATTTTGTTGGTGTAGCCCCTTGAGTTCAATGTTACAACTGATGGCTGTGCAATGTGAAGCATTGAGTTTCTTTTCAGTCAAACCCAACTCAGAACTAAAGGGAAAAAGAACAAATCAATTATATATTAATTTACCTGAGGTGTAATTGGTGTAGCTGAAATGGGCGCAGCCTGAGGAGGAG